>JBBPDC010000156.1:7438116-7453735 GCA_037974485.1 Hemigrammopetersius urotaenia | reverse complement strand
GATCTGTTGAAGATCTGAGTGAAGATGGGGGCCAGCTGGTCAGCACAGGTTTTCAGACAGGCTGGAGTCACACCGTCCGGCCCTGGTGCCTTCCTTCTTTTGTTCTTCTTGAAGAACACACGTCATGATCACTACAGCAGGAGTGGGGGAAAGGGGAGTCGCAGGAGGTGTGAATGGTGTTCCCACAGGAGTTGGGAGGGGGTATGCAGGAGGTGAGAATGGTGTACTCTCGAACCTGCAATAGTACTCGTTCAGATCGTCTGCCAGTTGTTTATTCTCCACAGTGCTGGGGGATGGTGTCTTGTGGTGATAAGGTACCATAAGGTACCAGCCCCACACTGCTACCCAGCGCTGTTTTCCTGGCTTTCAGCTACATTACTTTGGTGAAAGGGTTCAATACAGAGAACAATTTTGTGCAGTTCAGGCCTGAGTTAGACAAGCGGATAATGAAGGTGACATCTACGCAGCTGATGCCAGCCCAAACTTTTCTATGAAGGGGAAGTTCACTAGACTCTCCACGATACCCAACCAAGGCTTTTAGTTTTATCAGGAGTGTGAAAGGGGAATGCAGATGAAGCCATTTGGCGTAGAGGGTCAAAGGCACATGCAGGTGGAGCCACTGTGATCAAGCTCTGCCAGATGAATGACGAGCAGGGCTTAATACCCGAGACTATGCTATATTGTACTGTACTCTGCTAAACTATAGCATACTACACAGTACTAAAGTCTACTATTCTTTGTTAAATGATAACATACTATACATATTATGTCTTCCGACTATTGTGTTCTATTTAGACATACAGTTTAGTATGTGGTTCCGGAACAATCTTTGTTCTGGTGTTAGTTATAGCATGCTACAGCAGCATATATGCTAAAATTAGAACAATACGGAGAAGATTGGCTTGGCCTCTGCACAAGGATAACAAAATCATGAAATATTCCATATTTTTTGGGGCAGCTGGTGGTCAAGTGGTTAGTGAAAGTGACTATTCTGTCATACGTGATCACAGCACAGTGTGAACAGAACAAAATTCTTCATTTTACCCATTTACAAAGTGCAGCAGCGAGCAGCCAGGAACACCGGGAGCATTGTTGGGAGACCGTACCTTGCTCGGGGTACCTCAGTGGTGCTTAGCAGTCTTGGGAATTGAACCCACGACTTCCTGATCGCAGGGCGAATGCCCTAAAGCCACCAGCTGCCCCAGCTTAGCTCTGGTTAGGGATTTGGCCCTCTGATTTGATGGCCGTGGGTTTGAATCCCAGGATTAAATGCAGAGGAATAATTTTGTGCTGTTCACACTGTGCTGTGGTGTGTTCATATATGAAAAACATTGCATTTTTGTTGTGTTTTGATGTGGTGATGTAAAAAGACTGTAACACATTTAACTCAACACCCTTTATGGTGTGATAGTCGTTATACTGTCATTATTTAACAGCTGAATAAAAATGAAGACAAGTCTTAAAGAGCTCCAAATATGATCATATTTATTAAGAGTTGATTGATAAATTGTTTATAGAAGCCAAAGCACTCCATGGTACAGTATTGAGTTTGTTTCAGGCATAGGCAAAGGTTTGTGAACTCCTATGATACTTGCAGCAAATGTTTAATAAGGGATACATATAAAATATACTAAGTACAGCGACATTATTATTGTTTCATATGCGATCAGCAGGATCTTTTTTTTTTTTATCAAAAGTGGCAATGCAGAAAGTGGTTGTTAATGCCCCTCAAAATACAGAATTGTCATGTACACCCTACCTCCACTTCAGAAACTGTAAGGCAGTGGTTTTAAATCCAAATACGTACATAGTGGTGATGCCGATTTGATGCTTCTATGTCACTTTCAAAAAAATCAGAACCTAATATGTGAATAGAACATTGCTCATGTTCAAACTGAGGCGTTTAAAAGTCTAAAGGATCTAGATGGCATATGTAACATAGGTTGGCAATGAAGCAGAGGATATGTTCAGTGTCTAGTTCAAGAGGCTTAATTCTTGGGAAGGGTTTCCTTGGTGGGGCAGGGGCTAGAGTTTCCTCCTCTGTTTAAGCCGAGGGCTCACTCCAGCTTTAGCAGCTCCACATCAAATATGAGGGTGGCATTAGGAGGGATGACTCCAGGGTGACCTGTGGCTCCATACGCCATATCTGGAGTGCAGGTGATTTTCGCCCTCTGGCCCAGGCTCATCTGTGAACAGAGATTAATATTAACTCCACAGATTCCAGGCTTATTGTTCAGTTATTATTCTTAAACTGTGCAGAGACAGTGAAGTATGCTGTAGCTGCAATGGATCTAACGCATAAGGTATGCGCACTGTATGGACAAAAGTATTGGGACACACCTCTTAATTATTGAATTCAGGTGTCTCAATCATACCCATTGCCACATATCAATAAAATCAAGCTTTTCAAGACATTTTGGACAACACCATTGAACTTGAACTTTTGAACTTTGTGAACACAGTTTGGAGAAGGCCCTTTTCTATTCCAGCAGGACTGGGCCCCAGTGTAAAAATCAATGTCTATAAAGACATGGTTAGATGAGTTCAGTGTGGATGAACTCAACTGACCCGTACAGAACCCTACCCAACACCTTTGGGATGAACTGGAACAGAGATTACAAGCCAGGCCTTCTCTTGCCTGACCTCATGAATACTCTACAGAACGAATGGGCACCTCTTTTCACAGAAACACTAAATCTTGTGGAAAGCCTGCCAAGAAGAGTGGAAGCTGTTATAGTTGCAAAGGGGGGAACAACTCCATATTAAAGCCAATGTATTTAAATGCAATGTCACTAAAGTCGCTGCCGGTATAATGGCTAGGCATTTACTTGAATACAGGCTCTAGGACAGGGGTCACCTATTCTTACCCTGGAGGGCCGTTCCCAGCACACATTGGAGAATTTTCTCCTCAAACAGACCTGGTTCAACTCACTAGTTGCTTGCCAGCTTTAGCTAGTGTGTTTGAGGAGGGGAGCGACCAAACACTGCTGGACACCGGCCCTACAGGACCCTGCCCTAGGGTTTAAAATGGCGAAATGCTAAACAAAACAAAGCTAGTTTGGTTTTTCATTTACTTGGTAAAAATGACATGAAAAATGAAACACGTTTGCTTGTATTACCTGTGCAACTCCTTCTTCCCAGCCCTTGATGACTTCCTGTCGCCCAATCTTGAATTTGAATGGCTTGTTTCTGTCTCGTGAGGAGTCAAACTTCTTTCCATTCTGCAGCATTCCTGCAACACGTTCGCAATGGGAAAAACAAAAATTTATTTTGAGATTCACTCTGCACTTCTCTGTGATAAAGCTTTACATTAGTCACAAGAGAAAGGATTTGATGGCATTTTTCTTAAGGGAAGTGTTGATAAAGCTCTCATGATACATTTATATATACATTTATTTCAACAAGTGTAACGAAACAACATTTGTTTTACATTTTACAAATGGTGCTCTTAAGTAAAGTGTTCTTTCCTATATTATGTACCCATTACTAACAATGTGGCTTGTCTTGAAAGTGATAGTCCTAAAAAGGTGTCTTTTGCATGCTGTGTTGTGCCTTAAAGTCTCAAATATATAAATAAAGAAGCTCATCTCAAGGGAAAACAGTTCTAACAGGGCCAGTGAATTTCATGAATAAAAGAGAACATTGCTTTGCTCAGTTGCTTTTATGTCCCCAAGGACTTTACCAATGCAAAATGAAACTGAATTGAAAAACACAGGAATGCTCCAATAGCACACAACTGGCCCAAAGAAGCAAGGCAATCCGGGCCTTATCTCCAGTGGTTTTCCAGCCTTCATGATCCAAATGAGTAAAATGAATGTGAAATATGAAACACTGGCCTAATTCTGTGGATAATTCTGAGGTTTTAAGTAGGCCACCTTTTGCCTGCATCTATATCACAGAGGAGGGAACAGGGAGGGGTAAAAAGCACAAGCACAACAATGTGCACACAAAAACGGTCTAGTCAAGCATGAGGACAACATAAGCCTTAAATAAGCAGAGATTTCGCTTACTGCACAAAGCTCTTGCTGCTTCTCATTAACAAAAGGGGACTTCCTTAACATAGCTCAGGGTTAATAGATCTGCTCTCCAGATTTCTGTGAGAATGCTGCATGAAAGATGGCATAGAATGGCAGAATATACAATCCAAAGAGTACATTTTGACAGTCTCTAAAAGTATCATTACACATCATATATTATTTAGAACATGCAATAAAGAATACATAATAGAATTCAGATATTTACAAGAAAACTTACAACTACTGTAGACACCACTCATATACATTAATCTCATTTAGGAATAACTGTTAACAACTATTCTATGGTATTTCATTCAAAGGTGTCAGAGGAAAAAGAAAAGCAAATCCAATTTGAAACTATCTAGATTTAAATAGAGCGGAATTTCTTATAACACACAGAAGGTCACATGATAACAGCAATTATACGTAACCTATTGTTAAAGGGGAATTCCATCAATTTGTTTACAGTTGCAGGAAAATTCAATTATTGAGAACAAAGTCATTCTGAATGTAAAACGTTTGGATAAAAGTATCACAACGTTATCATACAGCACTGTCTCAGGCACCAGGCAGCATTTTCATAATCATTTCATTTAACAGCGTTTTGTGATGGAGCTTTTATAAGCATTAAATTCTTCAGACATCTGGTTCCTATCACCACCGCATTGAACAGTCTCTCTAGATTTTTTCTTAAATGACACATTTTACATGAAAGTACTCTGATTGACATGTTCAGTCTTAGCCTTTTAACTATGCAGAAACTGAGAAATCAGAGGAATTCCACATCAATAAATATACAATGAGAAGCTAACATATAGGGACATTTTAACCCAGAGCGCTTCATTTAAAAGTAATGTTTTTAAAGCTAAGTAGTTTTTAAAGTTTAAAAAATCACTCAGCATAGAATGTCAATGTCAAAGACTTATTTAAGGCTTATGTCCTCCTCATGCTTGACTAGGCAGTCTCGTATTATCAGTATGTACAAATTGTGTGACACTCAATTTGACTTTTGACCTCAAATGTCCAAGTACGTGGCTCTATTGCACTGTCGTGTTTAAAGCAGAAGACACCAATCGGATCATTTAATGCCAGTTTGCAGATGAAGGTATGAGAGTGCCAGTGCTCCGTAAAGAGCCTTGTACTGTACTTTGTCTAGCCTAGCACTCCCTATACTTAGAAGGATCTAGGGCTTCCAAGAAGGCCCCCATGCCAAGATATCTCCCGACAGTCTGGGATGCTGTCCAGCATCAGTCAGTCCCTTATTACAAGGGGCGTTTACCATCTGTTAATTCTCTCATGAACACGAATTGAACTGCACTATCTTACTGCTTTACCACTATAAACTCAAAGATGAGGAGGTTAAGTAGGTTACTAACATATTACTGTCTAGTAAATGCTAAGTACAAGTAATGAACTTAGGTCAGAAGTAAAAGTAATCCACTTTGAAGAGCAATCTTACACAGGTATTGCATCGGGTTTTCAACATGGCAAAAAATGAAATGTGTTTCTTTTTAAGCTTAACTGTGCTCAGGTTATCGGATAGATAGAGAAAAAAGAACAGCATAGAACATGCTTTGAATGAGAAATATGCAGACATGTTATATGGCCATTTCTCAAAGCTAGTTCACCCTTGTAACACTTCTTTCCTAATCCAGACTCAGAGAATGAGCCTTTTCTTCAGAGTCAGCCTCGCACCAGCTTCACTGTAAAAATCCATGGCCTCTTAATCTCAGACACACTTGAGTAGCGTGAGAGCTCAGAAGGCCCGAGGCTCAATCTGCAGCGCAGGCTGGCACTGCATGCAGCTATTTATACCTCTGTTTACAGTATCTGTCCAGCAGAGCCAGCAGCCAGCCTCCTCAAGCCAGGCTCAAATGTAACCAGATCAGACGTACATACGCTAGCTGTCTGTAAAGGGCTCTCACAGACATGTTGGCACATTTCAGCATTTAAACACAGCACCGGGGAAAAGTGGCCACACATCGTTCACGTAGGAAGAGCACAGTGTTCTGCACAGATTCTCTAGACTGACCAGTTGTTTGACCTTCATCTCATTTTTTCCTCCCCCAAATATTATTTAGAGGAATTACATAAACTTGCCATCGCAGACTTTTTTTTTTTTTAGAATTTTGGACGACCCTGGTCATATATCATCTTACTCATTTTGAAGAGAAGTACACACCCTGTAACATGTCTACACATTTTCATACAAAAACATTGCTGAATTTAGCATATTGAGAACCATAGCATAAATTGTGGCCTTTGCAAAGAAGGTCCAGAACCTTTTATATTTTATTTGTTATTTTTTGTTCAATTTGTCTCCTTCTCTCAGCACTCAGGGCAGGCACACTGACACCAAGGGTTGTTGAAGCGCATCATTCTTTATTTTCCAAACCAAAAACTGGCATGTGAGCCAGACTCCAGAAAGATACTTCTTTAAAGCAAAGAGACAGGAGAACACACCAAGGTAATGTGATTGTTGACTCACAACTAAAACAGAAATCTTGAAACTTAAATACCAAACCCACTCAAACAAACCAATCATAAAACACAATCACTTAAACTAAACAGAAGACAGCTGACAAAGTGACCCAAGACACAAACGTACACTGAATTCAAAATTATGAGCCCCCTTAACTTGTGCCCAAAATAAAAACAACAGCAGCCTCTACCAGGCCGCTGGCCGAGACATGACACAATTCAGCAAATACATGAGAAATTGCACTAAAATATGCAGAAACATGTCAAATGTAGATGTTTTATTGTATTCAGAACATCAGCAAAGCATGCAACATTCAAACCCATGAATACAACTCTACCAGATCAGGAAAAGAAAGGAAGGTGCAATCCACTGATGGCACTGCTTCTCATTAATGACTTGCAAATATAATGAACTTGTGCCCAAAAGTAAAGCAAACACTTAGCTGCTCTGAATCTGCCTGATCTCTTTACTGGAAAAATCAAGTAGCTGGATTTTGCTTTCTAAGAATGAAATGCTGACCTTTTCTCAGAATTGAAAGTAATCCACATCAGAAACCAACCAGTGTGGTGTGGTGCTTCTGGCAAAACTAAGTACCATATTAAGTTCACCCAAGCATTTCTGAGTAGCTGCAGATCTTGATATGGCCCTATGATCTTCATTGCATTTGCAGCGCAGCCGTTGTGCTGCACTGAAATCTAATCACTGTCCGATCACAGCCTTCTGTGGAACTCAGGTGTGTGGAACCAATCGATTTTGGAAACTACAGCAAAGAGATCAAGCTACAGAACAAGGTTTTGCTTTTCACTAATGAAAAATAATATCATTTGTGTATTGCATTTCATGTTTTATCAATAAGGATCAGCCTGAGAATCTTTTTCATAACTACTGGACAGTAGACCTCTCAGGTGTACCCTTTGCTGTGCTGTATAATGGTATGCTTCTTGGTGTCACCTCTTCATTCAGTTATCTCTCTTCTAACTGTACCCTCCCTCTGCAGCTGTGTGGTGAGAAGACATGCATGCTGGGTGCCTAATACAGACACAGTACCTAAATATATGGGTCACTATATAGTATGAATGGAAACATAAAGCAGAGCTACAAGACCAAGTAGGCCGTTGCCTTAAATATGCACATGAAGCTTTTGACACCCACTGACTCTCCAGTTTCTGTAGCCAAAAAGGTTCTGAAGATATCGGGTTATTCATTCCTGCAGAATGAGTAACGGAAAATGCCAAGTGAAAAACTTCAGTTCAACCTCTGATAACTGCAGGAGAAGAGCATTATGGGTGTTACTATACCCATGTTAACACCTATTGTGAGACAAAACTAACTGAAAAAGAATTTGATTTTATGTAACAAAACTGTTTATGATATCAGACATAAATCATATCAGAATGTCCGAATTGCTTTCATTGTACCATAAAAAAGACACGTGATACTCCACACTCATACATGAATCAAACATGGATCGTAAACCAATCACACTGTGAGCCCCGATGTACTCAGCCTTTAATGTCAGCTTCAGATGCAAATTCTGTGTTGTTTCTTTTTTTGGCCAGATCACCATTTCAGGAGAGCGTTAACATATAATTTGTCATTAAATTTGAACTTTAATATGTAGTACTCCCAAATTAGTATGCCTGTTTGTGCTGACTTTTAGAGAATATACCAGTTTAAACATGAATGTACAAAATAAATGTATAATATTAAAAAAGAATGTATTTTCTTTGACTTGAGTTAGTTGGAGGATACAAACATGGATTGTTTTTCCTCTTAGAGAGAACACAATATTACATACAATTATATTTAGACCAATTATGTCACCAGTAATGTTTTTGGTTGAATTACATTGTTTTAAAAAACAGGTTTTGTCTGCGTGTTCACTCACACCACAGAAAATCTACACGTCCTGTGTCATTTTAAACACTCTTTTATTGTGTAAATGCATAGTTTATGGACTGTGTTTAAGGAACTGTGCAAAATATACTTCCCCCTGAAAATGCAAAAAGCAGGGTCAGATACTGACTATATGCACGTTTTCCACTGGTTTTTGAAATCAGGTGTAAATTTGAGTTGGGGTCTCAAAAGAACTAAAGAGAAGGTTTCTTTTACAGCAGCAGACAAAGCAGTGAGACGGATGTGTGTTTTAATGCAGCACATAATCATAAGAAGATTCATGTGTGTATGTTAATCAAGCCTATAAAAAACACAACTATGTTGTACTTTTTAAAGCTATGTGTTATGCAGACTAAAGCAATTTGAGAGAAAAGAGATCTGCCAGTCTTTAAAGTTAGAAAACGTCCCCTTATTTAAAAATGACATCACTGGTCTGATTCTCAAGGACCCCTGGCCAGATGACCAGAATCCGACACCGGAACGTGTCTGGGACCTCCAATACCGACAGAGTGCTCTAATACTGGACCTCAACGAGGGTCAAAAGCCATCAGTCACGAAAGCCCCAGCTTGGAGCCCATGTACTATTACTGTGGGTATTGTTATTAATAGAGCTGACAGGGCCAAAAGAGCACAACTGGCTTCCTGTGCTCCTAAAATAAAGCCTAGGGGCTCCAGTGAGAGTGGGCTAATTGATTTATTCTGCCTGGCCGGTTTAGCAAAAGGTAGGTGTGTTGGGGGAGGGTCCAGACCCAAGACTGATTTAAGCATGCCTTAAGATAAGATACATCCTGTTTCCCTTGGCTAAGGAGAACAGAAATGCGAGGCACAGAGTGCTAGCTATTCACAACTTTACTCTTTCTCATGCCACATTCTTAAATTGTCGACCTGACACTATTTGCTTCAGAGGACACTATTTCAAGCCTCTGTGTACTTGAGTGTGTGGCTGGGCTGACAATAAACCCTCTTGAAAAACCAGATACCATGAAAAACATTATTTGTTTTTGAGAAAAGGTCCAATATTTGCTAACAAATATTGCACTAATTATACAGGCAATACATAAATTTGATTTGCATTGTGGTTTTTGCACCTCAAAAGTGAAATAGTAAAAAATAAATGGCAGATTTTTTTTTCACTTTCATGATCAGTTCCCAAAACAAGACCTCGGTGCCTTGATTTATTCAATTTTAAATACACAAATAGAGTAAATAGCATTGCTTGTAGTGCAGAGGAGTTTTTACCTATGTTACTTGTGATGTTGTCTTTATGGTACATATATAGTATTTTTATTAAAACAACAACTACTTTATAGCCTCAAATTTAACTGTGTTCAATTATCACCCGAAGAATGAACATGTATATCACAATTAGGCATGATCAGACTCGATTCCAACAGACTGTGAACGAGGCATATCCAGACATAGTTGTATGGATCGACTATTGTCTGAAATATCCCACGACACATACTTCAGACTGTATAGCGTTACACACACGTCAAAAATAAAATGACCACACTTCAGAACATTACAGTACAAAGTACAAAAATTCCAAAAAACAAATAAAAAACATATATCAGTCCTGAATGTTACATTATACACATGCTAAAAATAAAGTCATTTTACTGTAGTGTTAACGGTCAACCTGGCATATGTTATTATATTGTCTGTGCTTTTATACAACAGGATCATTATTGATGATAGCATACTCGGAACAGAAGGGAAAAAATGTTTTGGGAAATCTCTGATTGTAACACTGCTACTTTTCCCTGGTTTATGAGACCGCCAGCCCATTATAACAGCATGTTCCACTGCCTGTCAGACGGAGACAGGAGATCTGCAGTGCAGTGCAGCGCAGTATCACTCGGCTCAGGAAATGCAACCCAGCCACTCCCCAAGCATTCTGCACTAATGCGCTCCAGCTGCCCCACATTAATGCACTGAATCATCCATTATGTGGGGAGCGATGCATGAATACAAGTGAAATGGACAAAATTCACTTTTTCATTTATTTATTCTATCAGTTTTAAAAAAACAGCAAGACTGGCTTTTGATACTGTAATATCAAAGATCAACAGAATACCCTATAAAGTCTTTATGGTCAGCAGGGCCTCTGTTAAACTAAGCATTAGCAATGCTTTGGCAATCCCAGAGTAAGGCTGTAACACTAGAGATACAGTGATATGGAATATCCAGGGAAAAATGTCTCATATCCTATTTCCATCATCCCTATTCCATAATTTCCCATATTCTGGTGTGATACACATCAGAGTGTGGGAATTTTTGTATCTTCTTCTTTTTCATTCCTTCCTTCCCTTTCCCCAGAAGACAAAAGAGTATCACAGGATTATAGCTGATGTAGGGAACTTGTGACCGAGCTCATTTCTGTAATGTTTAGCAACAACAACTGTAGACGGGGCAGACAGTCACAAAATGAGAGCTCAGACTGGGCATTAGCACTTTGCCAACAGGGTCAACTGCAATGCAGATCTCAACAAAGCAGCCCTGCAGCCCCTAATATAGCAGCTAGTGCAGGACTGAATGCTCTAACTGGAGAAGGGCAGATGCAGCATAGCTCAGACACATGTAACAGTAGACACGTATGCCTTTACACTGGTGCAGGTAGAAATGCAGGCACACCAAACAGCAAAGCCGGGCCCCAGTGTGTATATTCATACAGCTGAAACATATATTTTTTATTACAGATTAAGCCATTATGTTAGCCGGTCATAAGCTCTGTGCTCCCATTGCTTTGATTAAAATATGATGGTAACACGCTTCTGTTTTGTTTTATCCACACAAAAACAAGACTTCCAAACTAATGCTGGGCAACGATTAAAATGTTTTATCGTGATTAACTGCATGATTTTCTGCAATTACTTGTGATTAATCACATTGTTAAATAATTCATTCAAAAGTATTAATGAATTGCGCACTTTTATTTAAAAAATGTTGCTATATGAAGAAGTGCGCAATAACATTTGATTTGCAAACTCTTTTTAAATGCAGTGTTCCCTTTAACACAGTTACACAGCTGCAGTTCACATATTTCTGTTAATCTCAACATAAACATTCATGTAATCAAATCAAATATCAAACCAAAACAATTTGCCAGCGCAGGGCATTCACGTTTTATCTAGTTTGTTGTAGAAAAACAATTAACCCAGAGCAATATAGCAGCTGCAAAAGAGGACAACCCCCATATTAAAGTCTATGTAGCCGAATGCAGTGTCATTAAAGTCCCTGTTTTGTCCATATATAGTGTATGTTGACTTGTGGGCTTTTGTATTGTCAATCATTAGAATTTAAACATAGACTCAAGAATTTGTCTTCTCTTTGCGGCTGTACTCTTCAGGAAAGATTTTACACTATGGTTGGACCATTGCTGTAAGGTTTTGATCGTCAGTACCTACTGTTGTGGCTGAACATAATCAAATCCTCACAGCAAATATACATTTACAGTGGACTGATAGGGTGTTATAAACCAAAGTAGTACTTCAAAGTTTTTGTTTCATTTATCATTATCTACTATTATCAGCATTACATACAGAAACTCCGAAGACACATGCGGATTCACTATATATTATACACCATACACTATACATAAAATTTGTTCTGTAGACATCATAACCCCTGGTTTCTTGTTAAAATGGAGAACCATTATAGCAACTGTAAAGAGGGATCAACTCAAGATGAAAGTCCATGTATCTGACTGCAGTGTCATTTTCATTTATAAGTAAATCATTGATTGATTTGATGTAAAAGTGTACATTATAGAGAAACGTATGTGCACAGATGCTGCCCTTTACAATAGAATGAAACAAAAACTCTCAAGTACTCTTTTGGTTTACAACACCCTATCAATCTACTGTGCAAGTATATTCAAAATGGATTTAACATTAAAACCTTATCACAATGGTAAAATGATGTCACAGACAAATTATTTGTAATTATTTAAGGTAGCTTACATTATAATTAAACACTGTAGATATCTTCCTCTGGTGAGTTAAACCACTCTGAATGACTGTTTGCCGCTTAATAACTGAAAACTTCCTCTTAACTGTAGTTGCATTTTATGTTGATTTAACAGTGTGTGTGGAAACATGGTTTAATGTTTAATTATTTATTAACAATAGCAGACAATGCACAGTTTTAGTGTCTCTTATTATCCAGAGGTAATAAGAATATTACCTCTTCTAAAAGATTTGGTTCATTACTTTTTATACCTTATATACAATTTTCCCAACAATGTATATCATATTTCATATTTACAGCAGAGCCAGCAGCAACACATCACAACATGTCAGACATTGTCTGGTACATCGTCACCCCTCTCTTCGCCTCAGGAGCAACAATAAACAAAATAGACAGTGATCTCACAATGTTATGACCTCATAACAGTCTGGGCTGCTCTGCAAAACAATTTATGGCTGCGAGGTTTTACTTGATGAGACATGGAGCTGACAACCACATGCTGCCCATGTATACACCCATTTTAAGCTTTCACGTGGTCCATAAATGGATTAGCCTTCGAGGAGTAATTAATTACTGACGGGGTTGTTTGCAGGCTGAAAAAAAAAGATTGAGGGAAAGCTTGGTAGCTTGTGATAGGAAAAATGCCCATGGTTATCAAATCACTAGTGCACTGCAGGAGAGTTATCAAAGAGATGCACTCAAATATGGAGGGGGAAAAAACATTAAACAAAGTGAGCCAGAAAGTTGTTATCGATATCCTGTTTCCTGTCTGTGTAACCTGGGAGTCTAGGAGGGACGCCTGCGGCACTCTAAATACACCCACACTCAAAACAGGGACGCAGTCAATTCCTGAACAGCAGGATGACTCTTTACCTATGTAATGCACCACACATGTCTGCCCCTTCTTTGGAAATGTCCTTCCTGTAAAAAAGAACAGAAAAAAATAGAGTGAGACGTCTGAACCTTCATTTTTTTTCATGAAATATCTAAACTTATGTGTAAAACTCTGAACAACTCCAGTCATTTTGTTGATTTTCTAAGTGAAGTTAGCCTATCATATAAAAAACAAATATAAATGGGGTATTTAGTGCACATTTTATGGTGTAACTTATGAGACATAACATCAAAACCACCTGCCTGTGCCCTAGTTTAGGTCCTATAAGCTGTGAAGAGTTTGTTCAGGACATTAAATAGATGCTCGATTGGACTGAGATCTGGAGAAGCTGCGTATCACAGCCATAACCTTCCTATGATAGCTAGACAGGCTGGCCTTCACTCCCCATAGACATCACAGAGCCTGGTTGTCCTTCTTTGGAGCACTTTTGGTAGGTATCAACCCCTGCATTATCAGAAACACACCACAACACCTGCTGTTTCAGAGATACTCTGAAATAGTTTTCTAGTCTTCACAATTTGGCCCTTGTCAAAGTCATATAGATCCTTTTTTCTGCTTACAACATATCAACATCAAGAACTGACTGTTCACTTGCCACCTAATTTATTCCACCCCTTGATGGGTGCCACTGTCTTAGGCTAGTAGGTGTATATTTGCAGAGTTTAACATGAAGAGTCTTCATTTAATCATTTAATCATTTTCTCAATACTGGTCTTTGCAATACTCATACTGACAACAAATTAAAAGAGGTTACAGTTTACCATTTTGATGAATCAAACCACAAATATTGGTCAGCATGCTTCAAGATGTACTTTAGATATAACCAGTATAGCAGTACTTATCATTACTGTGAAGAGTTACACCTCTTTTAGCATATTATAAAATTGTCAGTACAGAACTCTGTCTAACTGTATGTTTCATTAGAGACGGAGCATCATTAATCCTGTTTAGCTGCAGTAGTACATGGTATAAAATACACTTGTTGTACTGAATAACAAATTTTTTATTTACTCCACTGTACTCTGTTCCAATGTATCATGTGTCCAAAAAAGAAATACTGAGTCATTTGAAATGTGAAGTATTGTGATATTTTCCCATATCATCCCTTCTCTATTTAGATATACTGCAAGATCTATTGCAAATGCAATATATAGCGATATCATCACAATATATTATTTTATTCATTTAGGCCTAGTACTGCACATATGAGTATGCTGGCGTGAAAGTGAGTAGGTGTACATGTGTATGTGTGTGCTACAGCCTGGTTCCTCTGTGGGGCTGAGAGGAATTCATGCCGCATGACAGCAGGCTGAGGGGGGGAGATAAGATGTCGGTCAAGAAGAGGCTACGGATTCAAAAGAGCAGCAGAGACGAGAACAGTGAAAGAGATCTTACCAGAGAGGGGTTGGATTCAAAGCATTCCTTACACTGGCAACCCCCAACATGCAGTTCTCAAGTGTGTTCTAATGTTTTTCATCAGCACTCCAAGATCCCACCTCATCTTTACTGTTGTTTTTTACATCCTTGGGCCAGAGAGGCCCACTGTCTATGGCAGAACACACTGATTTACTGATTTACACACTGATTTACAAATCAGAAAAGCTACCACGCACAAACGTAAAAGGGCGTGTGCCTATTCAATCATACACCATATGAACAAAAGTATTGGGACGCGACCATTACACCAACAGGGATTATATTTTCCGTGGGAATTTGTGTCCATTCGTTCTGTAGAGCATTTATAAGGCCTGGCTCACAATCTCTGTTCCAGTTCATCTCAAAGGTGGGGTTGGGTGGGGTTGATGTCAGGGCTCTGTGTGGGCCAGTCAAGTTCTTCCACACTGAACTTATTCAACCATGTCTTTATGGAGCTTGCAGAAAGTTGGAGGCATAACGTTGCCCAAATGTCTTGGTATACTGAAGCATTAAGAATGCCCTTCACTGGAAATACAAGGCCACCGGACTTCTGTAATCAAAAGTATTACCTAATACTTTTGTCCACATTGTGTACGTGTGTACTGAGTACATCTGTTCATTAAGCTTAATTTGGTGAAATAACTGCCGTCTAATCTAATTAGACATAAAAGGTGGTGTGTATGAGATATGAAACACCTTTCAAAATGCCTTACTCTAATCAATAGTGCACAAAATACTCATTTTGTTAAGAGTTATCAGAATCAGATATCTTTATTGATCCTGGAGGAAACTGCTTATGTTATGACGGAAAAACCACACACAGACAAGATCTATTAAAAATATAAAGTCTAAATAAATCCAATAAAAATCTGTCACACGCATCCAATCACGTGGCGCCACGAGGTCTAGGAGATGACGTCACGGATAGGATATAAACAGGAAGTA
>JBBPDC010000156.1:7415037-7437336 GCA_037974485.1 Hemigrammopetersius urotaenia | reverse complement strand
CGTGTGTAGTCACGTCTGAGTCTTTCCCCTACGCTACAAAGCGGGCCCTGACCAGTCCTTAGTCTTCCGGTGTGACAAAATCTGTGGGAAATGCGAATCAGCAGTCGCGGTTTCAGGCCAACACAGATTTTTTTCTGAGAACCGAACAAATAATTGTTCCCCCGCACTAACATGAAAACTGCAGATATCCTCTGCATTTATTTATTTTTTTTTGCTTTTGTGACGTATGGGGCTCGTTCGCTACGCCCCCTCGTCCTTGTGCTGGGTTGCCATGCACTGCGCCCAAACATAAACAACCCAGAACGAGGGAGTGTGGCGGAGGAGGCCCAGACATCACAGCTATTTCCGTGGAAATATATAATTTGTCATGAATTTTAGTGCTACATTATTAAGAAAAATATCTTTTTTAACATAAATATTAATGTAAATTTAGCTACATTTCCATTTAAAGAATAATTATACATTTTTTGGTACTATCCAGAGAACACAAAGAACACGCATCTTGGGATGGTGAAATGTTGCTGTACACAGAGACGGGAGGTTTGAAAGTAGGAAACGTGGATCAGCAGTCGTGGTATTTACCCTGGTTATACCACAGAAAACAACATCGTGTACCAAAGAAAACGCGCGTGCATGAATTACAGTACAGTCTATACAAGGGTAACATTAGTATTTACTAGCACTGCAGAAGTTCAGTATAACTGTACTGTATGAATATGGGTTTACCTTTACATTTTCTTTGAGGGTAATGTATTAAAGTTTTTCAATCAAATTAAAGAGTTTTGGGAGAATATTTAATTTGGGGCATATTTAGGCTTTATACAATAAAAATAGGCACCTCGCGGGTGCTCTTAGAACATAACCCACGCGATAAGCGATACACTATTGTAACATGGTAATATACTAATAGTTTAGTATAGTATAGTGTAGCATACAAGTAATGCAAAAACATTAATATAGAAGTTTGTCTGCATTGTAGGTCTGCAGTGTGTTGAACAGTGTAATGGTAGAAAAGGGGTGCAACAAGTGGTAGCAGTGGAGAGCTCATAGAAATGGGCTATCAGCCCCAGCAGCCACTGCAGCCAACTTACACTGTTTCACTGCAGAGCCACGGATTAGACACCAAAGCTCCCGTCTAGCCAGGTCCAGTGTGTGGACCAGTGTTTAATACGACTAACTTCTCCAATACGCGTCTGACGGATTTTATACCACTCAAGTATAGTCCTCGTCAACATTTTAACCCTTTACGAGACACAAAAGGCAAACACTAAGGCTATTGCTCCGCCAGTTGGTTTAAACCAATCCTTACTATATTTATTATTCATTATGTCATTAACCATTCAGATATGAAGTCAGTCGTGCAGGTGAAGCGGGCTGAATTTCAGTTCATGTTGCTGCTACTCGGATCGAGCACTAAGTTAATGTTATTATTTAGCGACGTTAGAGGGAAAAAAATACAATGTTTTCCAGCCTTTTTGAAGAAAAAATGTGTTGCAACGCAGCAACTCACCATCTCCCGGCGATATTGTTTCCACTTCTACACCCATTCTGGTGAAACGGAGGATAAAACTAGATCATAAACCAGAGAGAGGCGAGCAGGCTGCAGTGCTGAGGAGGGACCGAGCTGAAGGCTCCGCTGCATGCAGCCCGACCACTCCGCCCACTGCAGGACCAGCTAACTCTCCACACTGTCTCTCCCTCTCACTGTTGTCTCCTGACCGGGTCTACATCACACACAGGGTTTTATTTTCTCTCATAGTAGAGCCTGCATCATCTGTATTCTAACGGAAATTTAAATGTTGCCTGAACACAGCGGCCCTCCTGAACCATCTGCGGTGAGACCAAGTGTCAGATTCTTCATCGCCCTGAAGCAATCAGCATCAACAGAGATATTGTTGAAACGTTAAAGACAAATACAACGAAACAAAAACAAATAAACACACTTGTAGTCTATGCTACTACAATAAGTAACCAATCTACTACTACATTTAATAGTAATAGTGATAGTAGCAACATCAACAACAATAATAATAATAATAATTAAAGTAGTAATACTAATAATAATAAAAATCATTATCGTAGCAGCATTCAACAACAACAAAACTACAATAAAAACAACAATACTACTACTACTACTACTACTACTACTACTACTAATAATAATAATAATAATAATAATAATAATAATAATAATAATAGTAGTAATAATGATAATAATAACAACAACAATAATAATAACAACATTTAGGATCAATGAAATTCGGAAGAAAGGTTCTGAAAATAAGTAACTATAATATTCTGGTTAGCACAGCATAAACCGCATAATTACAGCAGGGCTAGAAGACACCAACTCCCAGAATGCCTTGTCACATTTGACACCGTTTGTCCAACAGTTTAAATTTGTCCGAGTGGAAACACACTAGTCGAATGTCGGTATTTTGGTTGATGCACGCGTGATGGTCTCTTTTTAATTCAATCGGATACAAAGAATGAATTATAAATTCACTTCACAGATAAAAATGCACTGTACTAAGCATTGACATTGTTATTTTTCCTCGGTAATTATTTGCAGACCTCATGCAACGTTAAACTGTTTAAAGATAAACTCTTTAAGTGAGCATGCTAACTGGTTAGTTTAGCATTTACGAAGTAAACTTTATTTTTGTTTGTAATTCTCCGAAATAAATTTAATACATGTGCTTTTCATGTGGACACCGGATCTAAGAGGTAAAGAAACAAGATTCTGTTCGAAAATGTTGAGTGAATGCAGCAGTTTAGAGGGTCATGCCAGACTAATCTGGTCATCCTTGAGTGCAGGTTCCCTCAAGATAGGATTAGGGATTTCACATTTCCACAGACCAGGGCAAGAAGCTTTAACTGTTCAGAGTGTGTGTGGTGTTAGTCCTTGCGTGCAGAGGCAAAAGACCTGCAGCGTTCACTTTAGTTACTCCATGGACACTTGGACTTAAATTTATGATTAATGACTGATTAACCTTTGTTTTCTTCTGTTAAATTGATATACAGGGAGAGCATGGATCTAGGAAAAGCCAAGCTTCTGAGGACTGGATTGAATACTCTGCACCAAGCCATTCACCCTGTGCATGGGATAGCCTGGACCGATGGGAGACAAGTCTGCCTCACATCTTTCTACTACGTCAATGGTGAACCCAAATTCGGCGACACGAATGTCATTGGACAGTTTGAACATGTTTTTGGACTTTTTTGGGGACCTCTGTGTTGCTCTGGCTCTCCCGCTCTGCTTGCTGTGCAGCACAAGAAGCATATCACGGTGTGGCAGCTTCAGTTGAGCGCCCTTGAGCAGAACAAACTGTTATGCACTCAAACATGTGAAATGAGTGAGCCTTTCCCACTGCTTTCTCAGGGCTGTGTGTGGCATCCCAGACTAGACATCTTATCTGTTTTGACCAAGCGGGACGCCTCAGTTCTGTTCTCTGTGCGTGTGGATAACCGGAGGGTTAAGGCAGATATCAGGGGCAGCGGTTTGATCCACTGTGCATGCTGGACTAAAGATGGGACTCGGCTGGTGGTCGCCATTGGCAGTGCCCTTCATTCCTACATATGGAATGACATCCAGAAAAGTCTAGTTCCGTGCTCCTTTTGCCCCATCTTCGATGTGGGTGGTTACATCTGTGCCATTGAGTCTACAGATGAAGCTCAGGTTGCTGTTGCCACCGAACTGCCTCTGGACAAAATCTGTGGACTAAATGCAGGCATTGCCTTTGACTTGCCGAATGAGTCAGAGCCACTGTCCTCTCACCAATCGCCAGTCGTGATGGTGGATGAAGATGCTTCTATGGAGGCCAGGAGAAGGTCATTTGATTCCGAGCGCTCCTCTCTAGGGTTCATCTCATCCTCTGGCCCTGTTGACCTTACACACATTTTGGCTAAGCACAGGAAGTCAGATCCGAGCCCTTTGATTCACTTGAGACGACGAGATAATGTAACTGGATCTGGTCAAGACTCCTCATATTTGATTTTGGTTACGTATGAGCGTAAGGTCACCACCACTAGAAAAGTGAGTATCCCTGGCATCCTGGTCCCTGACATCATTGCCTTTGACCCCAGAGGGAGCACGGTAGCAGTGGCTTCTAACACCTGCAACATGGTACTGGTCTACTCCATCATGGCATCCTCGATGCCCAATGTTCAGCAGATTCATCTGCAGAAGAACGAGAGACCAAAAGGGTTCTGCTTTATCAGCAGCAAGATGATGCTAATTATGGTTGGCCGGCAGAGGTCCAACGAGCCGGCCTTCCTTCCATCCTCTAACACAGACAAATATGTCCTAAGGCTCATAGCTAAGGAACTGTTGTTTGATGAGGACACAACTTCTCCCATCGTGCAGAAGCCTGAGTCTCCCAGTAGTTTTCATGGGGTTAGGAGGCATTCTGAGAACTTCCCTAAAGATCTTGCTGTGAAAGACCTTGTCCTTCCAGGAGGCGCCGTAATCCACTCCCCAAACACCAGGAGGAAGCTGATTGAAGAGTTGCGCAGCTCAGATCCCAGCCCGGTGCCAAGCTCAGCTGACTTCTCAGACAGAGCCACGTCCAGCACCTCCTCCATCACGGTGGAAAACTACGACATGGAACATGTCAATCGCATGGCTACCTTAGCTGTTGCTGGCCAAGCTAGTCGGGAATCCAGTCGACCATGTTCTCCGCGATATGAGCCTTCAGAAAAGATGCTTCCTGATCTCCCCCTGCCACAAAACAGCAATATTACAAAAGAAAAGAATCTGGAGCAGCTCGCACACAACATGGAGAGGATATTTGCCCGCTTTGATGAGGTGAGGCAGTGCCTCACAGAAATCAAAGACTTCGCTCAGAACGGGAGAAAGGCAACTGTCACTTATCCTTCTGCCTGTGAGCCGCAGTACGTCCACATAACATGTCAGGTATGAAATTAAGTGCGTTACAACTTGTTCAAACTTGGGAATGGTTTTGAACACACTACACCACACATTTTTGGGTTTGTTGTTGTTTTGTTGCCACCGGGTGGTCACACTCAATATCCCATGACTGCTTTTGCTTAGCACAGTCTCATGAAAAGCATTTAGAGTCTTCTGATGGTAAAGCCACATTACTGCAATCTAATTAACAGTGGCTCAGCAACATACTGTTGTGTCTTACTTGTTCTCAGCCCAAGCCTGCACTTTATGAATAAGTCAAGATTCACACATCTTTTCTCTCCCTTCCAAAACAGAAGCAGCTGTCAGAGAATGTGTACACAGATGAGAGGAGGCCGGTGCTGTTGTGTGAGGGAAGGCTCAGCCTTCGAGTAGTTCAGGAACTCTTCAACATAACAGTTGTGGAGATGATGCATGGTATGTCTGCAGTATCCTTATCTATGTTGTGTATCACAAGTCTTGTGTATTACGTTGGCTTTTTTCTCAGTATCACAGTACACAGTGGCTGGTTTGAGGGACCAGGATGCTGTTGGCATGCTAAAAGGTTCTGATGATTTTGTGGCAGATGCATTTCCACACCAGTAAATGAAGTATTTTGTAGCGCTATCAGTTTTTTTTAGTTATTATTAGTAAGCCGTTGATTTCAAAATAGAATTAATGTTGTTCTGACAAACACAGTATGTGATTTTTTTAATATGTTTGGACATATTTAAATGGCAGTGACTAAAATAGAAGGTGATTATAGGTGTAGATCCGATTGAAGGGTTAAGTCAGATTACAGCCTCACTTGTGACGTGCACCTTTGTTGATACTGTACACCGAGACCATTCTAACACCTGCCATTTGTGCTTTGTCTACAGTTTACAGTACAGGATTTATGCATTAGGACTTTATACTTACCCTCCTATTATATAAAAATGGACCTGGTTTTGAATGCTAAAAAAGCTCATATAAAACTGCTGCCTTCTATCTGTACTGATATAAAATGGCCTATATGTCTGGCCTTGTTGTTGAAAGTTTGTGAAAAGGCATTTGATGGCTTATGTTTGTGGCATTAAAGAAGTATATCCGCCTTCTTTCAGGACCAATGTGGATTATCCTGGTGGCTGATGCTGAGGGATTTGTACCTCTCACTTTCAAACACAAGGAGGAGCTCACAGTGCGCAGTGCAGTCAGGAAGTCTCTCTTCAAGCCCTTCTGTAGCGCTGATGACGCATCTCCTGAAAATCTTCAATATCCAAATGCGGAATAGTGATTTCATGCATTTTAACCTCCAAACACAAAGCTGAGGCTTTACTGCACAGCATTTAAAAGAAGCTTTTCTTTCAAACAATGCCTCATAATCCATGTTTACATTGCACTAGTGGCTTGTTTTTAGTGCTTCTGTTGTAAAGCTGTACATATCGTACGCAAGACGAACAAAACTGATTTTATTTTTCTATTTCTAAAAGCAAATGATTGAGTGCCTGCTTGAATGGTTTTCCACTGTTAGTCGACAGCCTGTTGAGTGTTTTAAATTATGAAGATTTATTTTTGTAGGCATTTCAAATGAACTTTTTCATGAGGTACACTTCCATCCAAAAGTTTGGAGTCAGTATTCAATAACATGAAACCACTACTGCGGTTGATAAATGACAAATATTGTAATTTAGAAGTTCTTTGCTACTTCGTAATACTTCTTAATATGTTTATAATTACAAATAATTAGTAGGAATCTGTAAAATAAATCCAGGCAAATTATATCTTTGTTTCTACCACAAGCATCTCGTAAGCAAAGACATTCGGAGCTGTTATGCTGTCCACAACACAAATGTAGTCCTTTTGTTTACTATCAAAATGACTGGTGAGCATACTTGTGTTACTGATAATTATTAAAAATGTTTTTGGCAAAAATTATGACATCTCAGGCATTCGGCAGCAGGTTCGTAACTTTTATGTAACACCTGTCTAAGAGGAAGCTTTTAGAAGCATTGAAGTCAAATGTCTGGTTTCTGTCATCACCACCGTGATAGAAATACTGTCTTGCACCAGTTCCTTCCGAATGATAATGTTTTTTTATGCAGAAATAAAAAAATCTGTGACATTTAGTTGTGTTGAGAATAATGAATAGAGCTACTAAATTAATTTTATTTTAAGTTATCACAAGGCAAAATATTGAATATTATTTATCCTTGAATAGCTTCTTGACTAAATACTGAATGCAAAATTAAAAGTAAATTTTACTGACTAGTATTAAAATGTCAGTTTGTTATTGTATAAAAATAGCCAGAATTAATATGCAAAATGATTCCAAACTTTTGAACAGCAGTGTACTTGTTACACTTTAAGATATCTTAATATCTTTATCAATGTGTTTAATCTTCTTGGATGCTGTTACATTTCCATGTGTATGAATCTAAACACTCCTCAGTTCTATGCACTAAGAGCCACAACCTTTTTTTAAACAAAGGAACAGGAAACGCAGTAAGGTTCAATAAAGTCATTATTTATTATTAATCAGTGTGCTATAAGTCCCTTATATTTAACAAAGCAAAAATCCCTGTACAATTTTATGATCCCTTCTACAAACACTTTATTGTGCATTGTCCTTGGCATTGACTGATGAGCTCCAGCTACCAGCACCAGTTCATTCATATATATATATATATATATATATGTATATATATATGTATGTATGTGTATATATGTATGTATGTGTATATATATATGTATGTATATATATGTGTATATATATATGTATGTATATATATGTATATGTATATATATATATATATATGTATGTATATGTATATATAATTTTTTTTTTTTAAATATATGTTTAGCTTTAAATCAAACCATTCAATAATCTTAATGTCTATGACCTAATATATCCCATTAGAGCTTAATTCAAGGAAGGAAAATACAGTACATTCATTTATATAAATTAGGTACAGCATATGGTATATTCTTAATGTAGATACGTTACAATTTCATGTGAAAACACAGAAAGAAAATGAAATGTTTACTTTAAAACAATTGGCTTGGTTTGTCACAGTGTAATGTACACTAACGTGTCTCATCCCAGGGCCAAGCTGGAATCTGCATATGTGCTGTCTGAAGAGTCTACACGCTGTTCAGGTCTTCTCTGAGTGATCTGCAACTTATTGTCTGGTTTCTGAGAGGGGAAAAAGTCCAAATAATTTAGATTATATGCTTTTTCTTCATGCATCATAATCTGATAAAGAGGAGACATCTCACAAAACCATAACCCAAAATGCAAAGGAGAAGGGGAGGTGCTTATGCAAGGTCATTCTTTATATAAGATCTAAAAAATGGCTGTTAGAAAACTTTGTAGACTTTGTGCAACAAAATGTTAGTGCGCAGTAGCGTGCAGATCACCTGAGCTCCTCCAGGGCTACTTTGTTTTGCAGTCTCACATCTTCACTGATGGGGTACAGCAAGAGGATCATCAGGCCTGTGATGATAAAGGCCACTGGGGCTGCACCAATCAGGAGTTTTAGAGTGTATGCCACTGCAGGAGGCTGTCTGCATGCCCCTGTGTCGTAGCCAGCAAACCTACAGCATAGACAAGACAACATTTACCCAGAGTTACAAATGAAAACAAAAAACACCGGGCCAGAGGCCTAGTTTAATGTATGAAGCACCTCAAAATAAACCTATTGCTTAATTACAGAGGACAAAAAGTTAAATTATATGTGCTTTGACAGGACGTACTCTAAACACAGCGTAGACACTCCCAGAGAGATCCCTGCTGCAAACTTGGTGAAGAAAACGTAGAAGGAGTAGAAGATTGCCTCATGGCCCTTTGAGTTGGGGTTTGCCAGTCTGAAGTCATCCACTACGTCTGGTAACATTGACCTGGGAAAAAGGAGAAAGCAGCATGAGGGACTCATGTTGATCATTTCTTTTATTGGGATGTGTAAAAGACCTCTACGTAAGACAGTCATGACATATTTATAAATATAATTGGAAGATACAATTTGCTTAAACCATTGAAATGTACCCACAGTCATCAATAAGGCTCCTTTTTTGAGAGGACAAACAAAAATACTTTGCAACATGGTAACTTCTGAGATTTCTCATGAGCTTAAATGTGTTCCAAACATCATTAAATGTTCACTTTAATATTAAATACTAAACTATGTTTTCTCATGCTTTTATCAGTAAGATACATTCTGTAATGCTGACCCTTAGCATTGTATAATTTACACTCTCGTGTAAATTATGGGGCAGTGAAAGCAGTGATGGAAAAAGAAATCTCTTTGGCCAGTGTGTTGTCTGTGCGATGTTTGTTTTTGTTTGTTTGTTATGGGGGGGGGGGGGGGGGGGGGGTTTCTATGGTACACCTTATTAAACTCACCACCTATCAAAATAGGAATCAGA
This sequence comes from Hemigrammopetersius urotaenia, assembly GCA_037974485.1. Classification (NCBI taxonomy): domain Eukaryota; kingdom Metazoa; phylum Chordata; class Actinopteri; order Characiformes; family Alestidae; genus Hemigrammopetersius; species Hemigrammopetersius urotaenia. The sequence continues at coordinate 7,428,026 of JBBPDC010000156.1, read as the reverse complement.
ATCAGAAAACTGTATTGATCCCGGAGCAGATTGTCTGTTAATACAAAATATAAAGTCAAACGAATACTCTGAAAATAACAGTATAGCACGGAAATGAGCAAACAGTGCTGGACACTGGCCTTTCCTGCTGTGTGCTGCCTCTGCTGTTGTACTACCTCTCTGAACGCAGAGTGTGTTTGGAGCTGGATCTGAATTTGTACCGGAACTGGTCTGATAATGGAACTGAAAGCCCCTGCCATAAAGAAAGTAACCACAGAGGGGCACCATGTAGAGATTCCTCCTGATCAAAGCCATCACTGCTTTCTCTACTCCATCATTTTATGCCTTTTTTTTAAAGTCACCGAAATCACAGGTTCCATGATTAATTTAATCTGGCTTCTTATTTTACTTCTTGGATCATAAATCCCTTGTCTAGGTATCATTAGGCCAAGACCTAAATACACCATGCAAGACACTACAGGCAGAAATGACAGTTTTGGTCCTGCCAACCAGCTCCTTGGTTTTTGGGGGAGTAAATGCATCTATATCATGTCTTCTGTTATAACAAACATGTCCAAATATGTTTAATTACTTTGTATTATTGATCACATTCACACCAAAGGTTCTCTGAAATTATCTGAGGCCCATTATTCAAAAGTGTTTTCCTTCAAAAAAAAAAATCAGCTTCTAGAACATCTGCATTTATTATGTTTCACATGTCCATATTTTAAAGAACATTACAGAAAGATTTCCTAATATATTGCTCGATGCTGGATTTATACTTGACTTTATACTAAAAATGACCTGAAAATATTTTAGAATTACACGGCAAAGTGTTTTCTGGATTAAACAATGAAAAGAAGCGAGTTCAATAATCCGTTGTGTGAAATGATTTGTCTGGGTTGTGTCTTTGATACACACCAATCAACCATAACATTCAAATCACTTGTTGGTCGCTTTCAGGCCATCGAGGCATGGACTCCACCAGACCTTTTGTATCTGCCACCAAAATATTATCAAAATATCCTTTTAGGTCCTTTACATTGTGAGGTGACTTCATTTGTCGAGCACATTCCACAGACACTTGATCAGACTGAGATCTGGGGAATTTGGAGTCAACACCTCAAACTCTTATTCCTGAAAGCATTCCTGAACAGTGGCAGGGTGCGTCAAGGTAAAAGAGTCCTTTGCCATTAGGAAATACTGTTGCTACGAACAGAGAGCACATGGTCTGTAACAGTGTTAATGCAGGTGGTTCATGTCAAAGTAACATCCACATAAATGCCAGAACTCCACCAGAGCACCACACTGCCTTCACCAACTTGCCTTGCCTGTGAGTGTCACTTCTCTGCAAATTTCGTGCCATTAATGTAATTTTATATTTCAAATGTTATTTGTTTTGCTTACCTGGGTTACATTAACACTCATGTGCTACATAAAGTACTCACCATGGCAAAAGCAGCGATGCAGCCACACTGAGTCCAGAAGACACAGCCACTACATAGGCTACCACCAGGTTAGGAATAAACACCAGCATCATTGTGAAGGGCATCATCCACTGCACACACACACACACATACAAATACCATCATTAAACACATCATATGACATCATGTTCACAACAAAACTTTATGTTTGTCTTCTTGTAAACCTTGTTAATCTTAAGACATAATATTCTTTTTTGCAGAAGCAGCAAGTACAGTAAAACCTTACAAACAGTAAATTCAGTGCAGGACAAGAACCCACAATAACAGAACAAATTTACAGTGCCTATCAGTGATAAATATATTTTTTTTTATAATTTATAGATCAGGGGTGTAAATCTTCAGGTATGTTATCTGATGTAATTTCTCCCCTTATGATGTCTGTGTTGGTTTATAAACCAAAAACCGTCAAATTCCATTTTTACAGTGACATTTTCCAGCCTCTCTCCATCTTTTAGAATTACACATGCTGTTTTTTATTGTAAATGTAATATATGCAAATAACCTTTGATCTGATTGGAGTGCTGTCAAAAAGTTGTGTAATGTATTGTCATTCAAAAATGTGTCCTTACTAATACACTGCATACATGGGCTTGACGAAACTTCTAGGTTATAATGGTGAATATAAAGAAATGCATTGGCTTTTGTGACACCAGGTTGTTTTCACAGTTAAATTTCTATAGAGGGCTGTGTGGACTGAGAAGTGAACTTGCTGTACTATACTCTTAGAAAAGCATTTTGAAAAAGCAAGAAAAAATGGTTTGCCATGATATCCTTTAATCTTCAGAGAGGCAATACTATTTTTGTCCACAGTGTGGCAATATATGTTGATGAGAACACAAGAGACAATGGACCACTGGATAAAGGACAGGGAGATAAACAATGTGGTAGACTGGCAGTTACCGTAATGCCGCAGAACGCTGCTGTCTTCTTTCCAAACCTCTGTAGGAACCACTGCCAGAAGGGGATGCTCACAGCTGCAGACATCTGGAGAGTGGGCGACAGGGAGTGCTTAAAACAATATATAGCAGCCCTATATAACAGAATTTAAGTGCAAAAACAACAAAAAAAAGACATTATATTCTCCCTAATAGGCAGTGCAGGACAATTGTCCTTAAGTGTTGGCCTCACATATAAAGGTCTACAATGTGTTATTGATATTAGGGATGCACAAATATAGGAATTGTAGGCTGATGCCAATATCCAATACTTTTTCATCTTCTGATGATGCCATTATGTAAACATTTATATACAACAACAATTGGGATCATGTGTACCTGACTTAGCATTACAGTGAGTTACACATGAGTTAAAATGAATAAAATGCAACTGTTTTAGTACACTGACCACCTCTGGAGAATACGTATGACATTAATTATCAAAACTAAATCCAATGCTGCCAGCACTGTGATTCCAATTTCATTGTGTATCTTGTACTAATATCTTTAATTTTAGATGGGCAGGTGTCTACAAACTTTGGGACATATAGTGTACAATTATCAGTAAGGCCACTGGCCTACAGGACAGATTTGTGTAGTTTTAATTTGTGTCGAATGTGTTGAGCGCTCACCAGAATTGTCAGCACTATATTCTGAAAGTGGTCTCGAAGATCCACCGCATATGTGCAGAACAGCACGAAGTTACTCTGCACCAGCTGCAAAAGCATGAGTTGGTATGATATTAAAATCTCTTTATTCAGGAAGGAAGCGGTTCCAGTACATGCTCCATGACTTATGATTAGGCAAGAGTTCAATGCTAAGACTTCATTTAAAGCAATATCTTAAGTATGAAAAGAATGTTTGAAGAATGAATGCTTGTGGCTATTGCTATCGTTTCAGTACATGTCCTGAAGAAATTCTGCTTTGCTCTGTTCAAATAAACAGTGTATGAGAGCTCTTTACCTGAATGGCCACAGAGATGAAGAGGAATGCAGCTGTGAGTGTGAGATATGGACCATGCTTCATCACCAGCACAAAGCCTTTATGGAAATCGATGGGCTTCTCTGTCTTCAATGCATAAGGATCTTCAAAAAAAAAAAGAATCAGTGTGGATTTCTGTTTTTAGTAAATGCTCAGTACTTTGGTTAAATACACTCAAAAAATAATGGTTCCTAAATATTTATTGAGCACACTGTTCTTCAGCATACCTAAATATTCAGGGTATTAAATAACCCAGTGGGCAATACATTAATTAATACATATTAAATATCTTTTCTGTCATCTGCTTTTGCTGTCTCAGTGCTTCTTCCCTCTGGGGAGACTCTATTTGGATCTGCCCAAACTGGCTAGGACCACTCCAGCTTCAACTCCACCCTTTCAAAATCACCTGCAGCCACTTTCTGGACTCATTGACTGTGTCCGAAACTGAGGGCAGCTAGAATCGAACTGTTTGAGACAATTTGATTTGGACTTTCAAACATACAGCCCTCACTTGGAGTCAATCAACCCTCACTTGATTGCCAATTCTGTGTTTTCAAGAGTTCTGAGCCATTCACCTTTAAACCTGACCACCCTTGCTGCCTGTGATGAATATGAGTATTGGATTGTCACTTATAAAGCTACTTTGTATATGCAGCCTCTTTCTCAGCCCTCTTTGTTACAGTCACAGCTTGCAAAAAAAATATTTTAAAATGTATTATTACTATTATTACTGTTGTTATTATTATTATTATTATTATTATTATTATTATTATTATTATTATTATAGTAACTATTAATAATAATTGTTAGTACTAGTACTGAGAGTACTGTATTCTTACTTACAATGTGCACTATAATAATTAAGACTTCAGAGTCTTATTTTTATAAAGGACAACTGCAGAAGCAATAACTGTAATTAAATAGATGTGATATTTTTAAAGCTCCACTTACCATCTCTCTCTTTGACTCCCAAAAACATCACCACTGTACAGATGAGAAACAGCCCTCCAATGACTCCTGCAGCAATCATGTACACCTCCTTCTGCCATGAGAAACATAAGAAGATTATTATATTATACAAACAAATTGTACAAAAAATAATACAAAAGTCAATCCTCAGCAATGACATATGGTGGAATTGAGATGTTTACTTATTGAGGCTGTCATGAAGTTATTGAAAGAGCTTGCCAAACGTCCCCTAAACCCACACAAAAAATGTTGCTAATTTTTCTCAGCTGTGAACTTTGTTATTGTAAGACATGTGCCCTATATTATTATATTCTATTATATATTATAGTGTTGTACATATGTTGATTTTTCTTATACCAAAGTACATGTGTCAAGGGCATCCAGTGCAAATCTCCATGTATTTTTACAGTACATGCAGATGTCCTGTGCATTTGAAACCTGAGTAAATGTTTTTTGTTTTGTTATTTCAAAAGTTAAATCCGGTCTTTGCATGCAGAGTTTTGAGACTGTGAATGTTTTCTGCAGGAATTCTGTTTTAGCAATTGAAGAACTCTGTAATTTGTTTAGAGCAATTAGTAGACAAGACACCAGCCTTGATGGCCTTGTGAACTTGGACCAAATTAGCTGGAACCCCCAAAAAAGAGGAACTTTTCAATTTATTCCCCTCAAACCGGAACTGCTCTGCCCTAAACAATCTCCAACTTGTTTGCTATTTTTCCAGCACGGCAGCGAAGCGCTTCATTACTCATCCAGATCAAACAGAGGCCTGTTTCGGAGGACTTGGCCGGCGCACCCAAACAAGTGCGCCGCCCTGGGCCCAGGCCACAGAGGAATGTGCAGTGGCTACACAGGGCAACAAGCACAGCAGAGACAGACCCAACCGCCCCGGCAGGGTTTACCCAAAGCCGAGCGTGCTGGTTAGACACCCAGGTCTGCTCTGAATAGCTGTGGCTCGCCATGCTGATGCATGTATGGTTTTTCCCCGAAACCATCAGCTCGGGCCGCAGAAGAGCCTCAACCCCTGGTTTGCTGGCCCACTCTCACTTCCAGTATGGCTGCCTGTGGAAGTGGGTGACACTCCACTGAAAATAGGCTCTGTCATTCCCCTGAACCAAGCATGCCTCTTTGCTCGTTTGTCTCTTTGGAGTTTAATGGTTACTATCTCAGGTCAGAGTCCTGTCTGTGGATGTGTGAAGACACATTGGTCTGAAGTTTGCTTCCTTGGTTTTGCACTGGAGCACTAACATGGCTAACAAGTACTGGAAGCCTCATTTTCACAATTTAGCATTGCCTGCTGGCCTAAACCATCTTCCGACTCAGATAGTGTCAAAGTAACTCCAAATATATTTGCTTTTGTGGTTTCTGCCTGTGTGTGAATCTGTTATCTATTAAACTGGGCAAAATGCAGACTTCAGTGTGGTTGCTATTACTGTTTTCATCTGTTTGTGTAGAAGACAGTGTCATAGAGTGTCAGAAACCACATGAGCAAGTCTGTTTGAAATTAGTTAACAACTTAATGCAGTTGGTGGCAACTGTATGATTCAGACTTGCAGTTTGCATCTGGCTTACTCCTTACTTAGCATTCAAAGGCCTATAACATCCAGAAGATCATCGCTTAGTTATCACATATAACACAATGCAAACTGGCTGAGGTGTTTCCGATCTACATCCCTCTCACATTACCGTAACATTGCAGTATTGTCTATTTATTGTATTGTCTTAAATTTTTTACACTACTGTTACATTGCAACATTGTTTCATTATTTTATTGCTTTGTCTCAGATTTACATCTTACTGCACTGTTCCATTGTTGTATAGTCTATTTATTGTATTTTTTCTGTCATCCCTATGTACTTATTCAATGCTGCTGACTGTTTCCTCTGCAATATCATACTTATGGTGCAATACTAGTCACTCTGGAAGGTTCAGACTTCACATCCTGTTCAACGATACTGTTGCATTACATTACAGTTACAGTGTTGTGGTGTCTGTTATTTGTATTGTTTGGTATTGTTTTGGTGATCCGTGCTGCTCATGTTCTAAGGGTTCAACACTGAGTTTATCATTTGTATTTGGGGTAAGTGGAGAAATTGTGCAAACGTAATTGTTTTGCTGCTTTTGCTTTAACTAAAGTAATGATTTACAGACTTTCCCATCCCTTGACAAGCTAGAGAGTTTATTTTATAGTGCTGTGCCTTTGACACGTACTGCATGAGACAGGAAGTCCTGGGACTGCGCCAGACTTCTGATGACCTCCCCGCTGCTGTTTCCCAGGTGACCAGCTGACATATTGTGATGGGCACAGTGCTTCAGAGTATGAGCACTCGCTACAATCTGGCCCTGGATGGCTGCACCAACCAGCGTGCCCAGAACCTCCATGGTCATACCTGCAGTGAGAACACAGAGGGGGTTATTACAGTTCTTCTGTACAAACACAACCTAAGACTCAAATGACCTAGGCAGTTGGCTTTAGCAATATAGTGTTTTCACACTCTGTACAAATAATGAGAACACTAAAAGACCTTTTTAGTACATAACATGACAACTGACAGCACATAAATACAATGTAGCCTTCCCTATACAAAAACAGTAAGACAAGTGTACAGCGTGAGAAGCATTTTGATATTCCCTTTTTTCAGAATATATTTGATGATTTGCTTGAACACAAGTACATGTCTGCTGCAAGATTTATACTGAACCCATTTGAATTGTTTTGTAAAACAATGATTTGTGTGATATTTGCCCTTGGATTTACACATTTAATATTTTTTTTATTTTGAAACCAAGAATACCTTCATCATATCAAAACCCTGCTTAGTGCAGTGTGTGGGTAGCTGAACAGTAACCTTACGGTAGGCTGTAGCTGAGTCTCTCTCTCGCTGGTCTGTGCTCAGGAACATGGTCAGGGCCGAGTAAGGCACGTGGAAACACTGCGGAGGAGGAAGACATAACTGCTGAGTGCTAGCACACACAGTGAGCTGTCAGTGTTCAGATCTTAGTTAAAGAATAATACGGACAACTCTGAAAAGTAGGACACTGGAACTGAGGCAGGCTGATAGTGATATGCTTTATGTCAGATCAAATGTAAAAATGAATAAGTGTCTGTGTGAGAAGACTATTAAAAGAAAAGTGAAGGGTAAAATATATCAAAAAGTCTCCAAATCGGAGGAGAGTGAACAAAGGAATAAATAGTATATAATCACATGGGCTTATAAAACAGGTGAGAACAAACTTCACTTGCAGTTTAATTATCCACCATTTTAGTTTCAGCTGTCTTACAGTGAGTGTTCATTTGAAAAATGCTTGATATGCACTTAGCTAAAGTAAATCATCATTATTATCATTAATAATATCAGTAATCTAAAATATAAAAATCTAATATATGTGCATGCTATTAGTTTTATCACTGATAATGGTAAACTGAACAGGAATTGAATTTGAATGCTTTCTAATATGATTTGTGAATTGTGAAACAGTATTTCCTTCATGTAAATTATAAATACCCCAATCAGCCACAACACTGAAATCACTGATAGGTGAAGTGAATGACATCTTATTATGTTAGCCCCTGAAATGTATATTAGGCAGCAAGTGAACAAACAGTTCACAGTCAGGGAATGTTGGATCCTGGCATTCATGTGGATGTTACAAACCACCTAGCTAAACATTGCTGCAGCTACCTATTTTGCCTAAATGGAAACTGTATTCGGTAACAGCAGTGGCTCCTTTTAGCCGGATATCGCATCCTGCCACACTGCAAACACTGTTCAAGAATGGTGTTGAGGTCATTACCTGGAACTTCTTATCATGTTCCCCAAAACCATTCTTCAACAGTGTTTGCAGTGTGGCAAACAGCAGACACTGGGAATAAGGAACAGTGCCCCGTGAGATGTCCTGCTTACTCCCACAGTGTTCACTTTCCTCCAGTTTGTAATTTACACAAAAAGTCAAGTCAGCACTGTGCAGGGCAGTGGTCCAATGGGCTACCAAAATAAATCTCTCCAGAGAGCCTGCCCAGCCCAATGTTTGCTCCATAATAGTAACCCAAGTCATTTGGCTAAGGAACCTCAGTCCGATTTCAATTTAGGCACTGCTTTTCACACTTTCCCTGCTTATTTTCCTTGAATGAAAACTAAACAGTCTAATTAAGAATAGTGGGGTGATTAACACTGGGTGCAACGCTCCGACTCTTGATGCACAGCCTTCAATAGTGGAAGCAGATGCTGGTTTCCAGCTTTGCACTTAAAGACAATGGAGAGTGCTAAAAGAGGAAAGCAGCATTTACCCTTTCTGGCGGTTTCTGGCTGCCTCTGCTGTGTACTTATCGAGGAGTTAAAACGACTTGTCATTACTGCGTGGGTTTCTGTGGTTAGAGCTGCTTCCCCATTCCAGCACATGCTGGCGGGTTTGACTGAGGGCAGCGGCCATAGATTTGGGCCAGGCCTTAGTGACAAAGGACACAAACACAAATAAATCATGGAAATAAAGCTACAAGCTTCAAAGCGGCTGAGTTTTGTTATTAGTGATTGTTATCTGATTTATATATATTTTTTAATCTTTTCTTTTGTATTTTCTGCCAGATTTTCATCAACTGACTCATCCCACAGTTTTTGAGATACTGACAATGGAGTGTTTGCTCTTATCAGGAGAGCGTGCTTTTGTTCAATTTTTTGACTGCCCCTATGGTTTCTGCATAGCAAACATGTTTTCCTGATTTATCCCAAAAAATAAATGGTGGAATTTTGTGGGCAAAAGTTTATGCACTAGACAAAAATCACCATAACTACAATAACAACCACATGGAACACCATAGCAACCACCTAGCAATATTCTAGCAAAACTATATAAACCACTTAGCAAGACTCTTAACAACCTACCCAGGATACTAGTATCCCCTAAGCAACCACCAAGGATTCAATAGTAATTCCTATTACAACCACCTGTAGTCACCTAGAAAAACCCTAGCAACTAAGTTGGACACCACATCAACCACCTAAGAATTGTTTACGCTGCATAGTAACTTTTTTTTCTGGACCTTATATTGTGAACATAGAATATTTCTAACATTAATAGGGAGATATGAGCAACAGGAAATTTCGATTAACCCTCTATGGCATGCATTTTTATGTATAAACCTTATTTATGTATAAACCTTGGTGTTTTGTACCTTTGTAGCATAGTGTTGCCCTGAGGCAACAAACCAAAAGTGGTCTTACTGCCCAATGTTGCCCTGAGGCAACAAATGAAAAACTACAATTTTAGTATAGAAAAAAAGACAAAAAATCAGATATGCTTCTTCACATATTCATGTGCATTGCAGATTTTTTATGCAAAAATTCTTTCAATTTAAACCTGTTCAAAAGTGAAATTTATTTTACCTTCTGCTAGCAGTGTGTCCAACCCAGCTATTGGCTGAAAAAGGATTGCTCCATCCCCAGACAAAAGGTCAAACCTCCACCCACTTCAAATTTTATTGGTCCCAGTCTAATCATCAGACCTTTAAATGTGATGTTTTTTTTTGTTTTTTTTTAATGGGGCAGTGGGTGGGCCAAAATAATGGTTTGTTGCATGAAGGCAACACCATGCCATAGAGGGTTATGTCTTTATTTCATTACACTAGAGTTATTTAGCTTGTGAGATACCTTTGCAAAGCCAGTATAGTGCTTTCTTAGCCACAGGCATCTTCTAATGAATTTTGTAGTGCATTCCAGAAAACAAGATAAAATTATAAAGTTGCATCCCTGCTTGGTTAATTATTGAACAATGCCTTAGCAGGCTAACCAGCCGGAAACTAGGACAATACATCAATGTGCTCTAATTTTCACTGCAGTAATATTATAATAGTAATGTAGGTCTGAGCCAGGGTGTGTGGAAGCCTTACTGTGATGAGGGTTTGGTAGAGGCAGTAGAAGCCCAGATACCAGATGAACCTTCCATTGGTGAAAGGGGGGACAAACCACAGGTAGAAGTAGGAAACTACCACAAATGGGGTGCAGCCCACCATCCTAAGAAGGAAGAAGAGGATTATTTGGCATTTTGCTTGGAAAGATTACAAATCCATCAATTAAAATCCATACCTGGAGTGACATTTCGGCAAAGTATATTCAGTCTATCTGGAATGGTTCCAACTCTAAGTTTTGCACATAACCCAGTCTAGCCTTGAGCCACTCTTCATTTCTTTATTTTTTTGCTTTGAATTACTTTGTTGGTGCAATAATACCATTTTATGTCTGTCAAACTGTCTTATCTTAGGCATATTGAGTAGATTAAATGAAATAATTGGAAAAAACTGTTTTATTAAAAAATAAAAGATTCTCTGTCTCTTTGAAAGCAAAATATGAAATGAGTGGTGGTTCAAGACTTGGGGACATATACTTTATACATAATATTATACCAATCTGCATGAAATCTAGCGTGCTTGTACTCTCATACAAACTTATACATACAAACTCATACATACTTATTATGCAAATGCATAATAAGAGGTTTGTGTTTCTAGGTGGGTATGCACTGTTGTGCTAGCTGAAGTGGGGTAGGTGCAAACTGTTTCAACAACTGTTCGACGCAAAAAATTTCAGTCAATAACATCCATGCAAAAACATAACACTTTACTAGCAAATATGTTGTGAACTAAAAGGTTTAAAATTCATATGCTACATCACTAACACCATTTTTGGAAGAATACCAAGTCTTGTGAAATTTCATTCATGGGGGCGCTCCAACACATTTCATTATCTCAAGAACTGCTTAAGCTAAAAATTTCCAGTTTGCTCTGATTACATTTGACTACAATTTCATGTAATTAAGACGCTGTTTGTTTTAAGCTATAAGTGTTTTTTTACTCTGTTTCATGGACATCATTTGGTCACCAAAATTAATTTTGTCTTTAAATTTGTCTTATGTAGGATTTACAAAATTTAAATTGCATCATTCAATCCATTGCTATCTGAGCCATTTGGCTTGGACCCTGCTAACTTCAGTGGTGGTCATAATACGTAATTTACATTTACGGCATTTATCAGACGCCTTTATCCAAAGCGACTTCCATTCCCTAATTACAGGGGATAGTCTCCCTGGAGCAACTCGGGGTTAAGGGTCTTGCTCAGGAACCCATTGGTGGTGTGCTGAAGGTAGGATTCGAACCCATGACCTCTTGGTCTAGAGGCAAGTATCCTACCCACTACGCCACCACCACACGTAATGCAATGCAGAATGTATAGTTCAGTTATCAATCTCAATGCTTATTACCCACTATATGCTATGCATTATTCAGTACATAGCCATGAGACTGGAAAGTGGACTCACTGACTGGTCCTTACACTTAGTGTTACACTAACACTAGCCTGTGGTTACGGCAGATGTCCTGAACGGCTGCAGCATTTACCACAAATGTCCAGCTCGCGGAAATGCTGATCTGCGTAAACGTGTGAGAATGTTTACTCTGGGACATCTGTTTGTGTGGTGTTTGTTAGGATGCTGCTGCACACCTCTAATCCAGTCAGCCACAGAATTGCGGAAGCTGCATAACCCTGTGCCTTATTCGGCACAGTTATTAAGACAGCATAGACAGCAGAGATGGAGAAAAAATTCTGCTGCATTGGGTCCTTTCAGGATGTGGAGAGATGTGTGGGCCATGTATAATTCATAGAGATACAACATCTCCATATCATTAGAGAGCCAGCTGCAGGCCCATGCTGGGAGGAGATGAGTGATGGAGAGTTGGTGAAGCCCAATGTGCTTCTTCACAGTCTATATTGACAGATTTACCGTCCCGCATTACCAACAGTGACAGGAGTAGTCGTCTCAAAGTGATTTAAGCAAATGACTGCACGAGATTAAGTAGCAATTTAGGGAATACTTCAGTTTTGCTCAGCATAATCTCTATCTGCCGCATCTGTAGCATAGAGTCATTTTCTATGGGTAGTAATTTCAACACATGTCCCTGTTCTTAGCAAAAGAACTGGAAACACGTTGTTTCTAAACCTAAATACAATGGAAGTCAATGGGCAGATGCTAGAGCTGAAGCAAGACTTTCTTTATGCCAAATCCCAAACCTAAGGGCTCTTTGTATGTGCTTGTGCCTTTAAAACTCTGAAATACACAGAGATCACCTGGGCTGAACCCCTATAAGCAGGTTTGTCCAGAGTTCACTGACCTCTGCTCCCAGCCAATGTTATTGGGTTCCACAGACGATAAAAAACAAACAGAAAAAACCCATCCAGAAAGTGTAACAGAAAGACAGGGGGGAAAAAGAGAGTGGCCAATTCTGGCACAGTCCAGATGCCCCTATTGCAGAGTGAGCCAGCCCCCTTGCTCCCCTAGTGATTGTTCGACCACACAAAGGGCCAGCAGTATAGGAGAGAGAGAGAGAGGGGGCAGAGGGGTTAATGTGAATGGATGGCTTTGAATGTTCTGTAAGATGGCTCAAACGATGGGATGGCCTAGAAATGTCTGCTCTGAGTTAACTAGGGAAAGGTAAGCCACACATGTATCTGCAGATCATGCAGAAGTGTTCAAAATGCAAGGTCACACTGCTCGCTTTAAACACACACACACACACACACACACACACACACGGTGAAACACCACAGGAATGATTGCTTACATGTAAATGACTTCATTCAGCCTTCTGTAGCAA
>JBBPDC010000156.1:7379534-7414937 GCA_037974485.1 Hemigrammopetersius urotaenia | reverse complement strand
CACACACACACACACACACACACACACACACACACACACACACACACACACACACACACACACATACAGACACACGCGCACACATACCAACACAGACGGGGATCCACAAACACAGCTAGAAGGTGTTTCTAGAAATCAATTTGGCTGTCCCCCTGCTGTGACTGTTCATGGTGCATTTTTATAGGGATTGCTTGGGGGGGGGGGGGTGTTCTTTTGATAGTTATTCCAGATCTTTTCAACTTTAATTAAAGACCTTTTGTGAGGATAAAATGAAGAGTTATAGCAAGCATGGATCAAAAAAGGACAGAGGTGGAAAAAGTACAGAGAAACTGTACTTAGGTGAAAGTATAGGTGAGGGAAAGCAAAAAAGGACCATATTTGAACACACTCAAGTAAAAAGCAAATATTTTAATTAGAGGGGGTATGCCACGGCTTTTACTTTTGGCTTGGATACTGATATTGAAGATGAGCCAATCGATACTGATACTGACCTGATATAAGGAAAAAGCGCTAAGCCTATAATAAGCTGTTTTAGATCAAATAATTTGAGATGGGCATCTAAAACTTCCCCACAGGAAGATATAACAATATGACTGGACATAGCATGAATGTGTGCTATTTCAGGTGCGATTTGATATAGTTTTAGATAGAATTGACCTCCCTCCAATATCTGATCCAGCATGTTTGGCTGATATAAGCACAATTACAATGGCAACCAATAAAGAGTTAAATAATAAATACATTGTGGTGAGTGATGCAGTGTTATATGGTGTGTTGACGAGGAGGTCTAATACTCAGACATATTGCGCCACATTTTAATTTCTTGTTTTTTTTTATTACAGCCAAATTCATATAATTCTGGAAGGCAATCTCATGGCTTTTACATTTTTGTCATTTGTAAAATGTAAGGCACACACAAATAATATGTATGCATACTGCAATGTAATGCTGTAAAAATACTTAAAACTTTTGAACTTCTAAAATTTTCTGAAACCCAACAATATTTAAGAACAATACTCAAGCACTGTTACTCATGTACATTCTATCCATGGTTAACAAAGGCCAAGTTATATAAAGATGTGACATGAAATATGAGAAAAAGGCTGCAATAACTCAACTCTCCCACTCTATCTCAAGACATAAGTATCTGATTACTTTATCCTCCTTTGAAGAAATGAAGATTTCAAAGATACTGGGGAGCTGACTGGGGAGCTCACTGTTGAAATAACATGAGCTCTGATGAAAGGCCTAACCATGTATAATTTTGTGGAGCGAAGTTTGATTCTGATGTTGTAAAATGCTTAACTTAAAGTCTGCTGGGATTTTGCCGCATACTCCCCTGATGACTTTGGCGCCTTGCAGTGGGAGCGCTCCAGAATCTGTAGTGTTATCTAAAAGTACCTCCCCAATGGAGTGATGGGGCTTTAGCATAACAAACAAGCAGAGGAACCCTGAGGTCCCAGCCGGGCAGGGCTTTAAAGTTCCACCACGATTCTCTGGACATAGAATCGCAACAACTTCCTCCATACCACTGTGATGTTGCACCTCAGTGGTATGAGGACTCCCTCTCAGGACTGAGGGATCATTGTCCTCAGGAGAGGAAGATGCAACCTTTGAAGAATTACTCAGATGATGACATCATGGTTTCTGTATGTAGATACAGTTGATTGCCTTGGCTTTAATAAAATTGTCATCACTTGTCTAAGAGACTCCCTGACTTAGCAAGTAGTTGCCACATAGAATTCTTGCACCTTGTCATCATCAGACATGACCTAGGAGCAAGGGTGTGTTGTGCTTGGGTGTGTTTCAGATAAATGGCATGCTTTCCAGGTAAACGACAGAATAGCTGAACTTGGATTGGAGGTCAAAGATGCAGAACTGGATTTTTTGGGCCTGACTAAGTGAACAGGGAGCACCACTCACCATGGCATGAGACGGCCAATTTTTGTCCATCTGCTTTTAGTGACGAAGAATCCAACAACGGGGTCGCTAACTGCACCCCAGGCCTTACCAATGAACAGAACCATGGAAGCCTGGAATGGATTTATCTGGAGAAAAAGAGCAGACACTGTCACACATTCCACATTGACTTGACAGCGGAGAGAAAGTTACAGAGCGAAATTCGAAATTGCTGATGAGTAAAACCAAGGTGTGAAATGCCAAAATCTATGCAGCAGCACATTTTAGCCTATACATAATAGAATAATCAAATAATAACAATAAAATGGAATTATGGAAATAGCAGATCCAATGCATTAGTAACGAAATTCTTAATTATTATTATTCATGGTCATATTCTTCGGACATATTAAAACACTCATGTAACGGAATAACATACTACCTGAGCAACATCAAGCAGATATATCTGGAGGAAAAAAGCGGTAGCACTCCCAGCCACTTGATTAGGTGCCCCTCCGATGGCAAAACACAGTTTGCTACACACAGAAAGCCTCTGCTCCAGTTGAGTCTGTAAACATAAATAGATGAGAACAGAATGTAAATTCAAGAACAAGCCTATGTTCATGTCATATATGATACACATGAGAGATTAATACCATTATGCAGCTTATATATGAGCTGAGAAGAAGCTATGGGTATGAAATAGACTCTGGGAGTTCATGCGATAAAAAGGAAAAGGCCTTGTGAGAAAGAAACCCTGGTAGAACATTCTGATCATGATGTCACAGCAGTAATAGAACATTACAGAATAGACAAATAGAACAGAGGTGTCTTGATGTGCATCTCAGTACTCATCACACCAGTCATTTGTGAACTACCAAGAAATATAAGCAACTAAACCGAAACGCTACCAATGCTATCATCATAGCCACGAGTGTCTGGTGTTTTTTAATTGACATTGTGTGCTATGTATGTCTGTTTGTTTGCATTTCAACTTTACAAGCATACTTTATATTAGCATTTATGCAGCAATGTGTGCATACATATATGTATTTAAATGGTGATATATATACACATATATACACACAAACCTCTCTCTCTCTCTCTCTCTCTCTCTCTCTCTATATATATATATATATGTATGTATATATATATATACATTTATATTATACTTTTGTGTTGTTTAGTGTTTATTCTATTGTTTATGCTGCTTTTACTTGTGTACTGTGTACTTGCTGCCATAACAATGCAAATTTCCCACTCGTGGGACTAATAAAGGTTTATCTTATCTTATGTTATATGCAGCAAAACTAGACTGGTGCTTTTGTTTGCAAAATTACATAATCAGTTTTTGTGTCATCACTGCTGCATAGTTTAATAATATATGGACTAGCGAGCTATAATGAGGGCACTGGTGTGCAAGGCTTTCTTAACACTTTAATTATCAGTGGAATTCCTATTTATGGTCTAGTTATTTACCATCATGAAGTTGTAATGGTACACTACATCTGCATTTATTTTCCCAGGGGGGGATTATGCATTGTGCGTGTGTATTTTTACACCTTTTCATAGCTTACAAAAGGGAAGTAAAAAAAAAGCCTGGAGTCAACACAAATTTTATGTTAGAGTCAATGCAAAGTGCAATAAAAAATGTTCCCCAACCCGTAATAGTGTTTATTTCCTGAAAGATACCCTTTTCTGGTTTGCATTTCATTCTTACTTCTCAGTTTAAAATATATCATAGTATATAGATATTGCATTGAGAAATCTGTATGTCATTACACCCCCATTCCAGAACATGTTCAAACTTAACCTCAGTGTAATGCAGATGTGGGAATAATAAAGCTTGGCTCTTATATGAATGTCTGTTTGCTATTGTACAGAAATCTAAGTATGCGGTAACCAGCACTTGATGTAATTTACTGAAGTGGGTTTTAAAGTGAAGGAATAGCTGGTTAAAGGTCAGAGACCCTGTTTAGGTGCAGCCATCTCTGAAGCTCATTACAGAGGATCTGGCTGACATACGTAACATATGGCTCTCTGATGTGGAGGTCTCACACTGGATCCCGATACTCTTATTTCTCTCGCGTACGGGTGGGATGGGGTAGACCCCCAAACTCTGTCATCAGGAACAGCCCTCTGCTTTTGCTTTGGCAAGATTTAAAAACAACCGTGACTGCCAATCAAAAAGACAGACTGTTTGCAGTACAAAGGGACTGAGACAGCCCTAAGTGTGTTTCTGTTTATGCATGTGGGTGTAAATGATTTTCACATATTAAAGAGGATGGCCTCTCTTGCTCCTCGCTTCGGAACGAGTGCAGAAAGAAAGAGTGAATGTGTGTTTATGAGAGTGTGTGTGGTACAAAACATGCGTGTGTTAGTAGCGGATGGAAAGGAGATCCTTTTAACACATTAAAGTGCCGTCGTCCCGGAGCTAACCACAGCCTGGAGAACCTTATATTTATGACTGTCTTATTCTTAAGATCCTGGAGACAGCCAGACAGGCACGGCTGAAAATACCACACAGGGCTATACCGAGCACTTCCTAAAGCCTGTGTTTCGCCCCGCTCCTTCATCTGCTCAATGTGGCCCAGCTTTGGACGTCCCCGTGCACTCTCTCTCCCCTCAGGGCTGTGCCTGAGAAGGGCAGCAACAAAACAACCACAGAGGGCAAAGCCAATCGGCCTTCAAAAGACGCTGTAATTAACTGGTTGATTTTTTATTTTCTCTCTTGCTCACTCTCTCTCTCTCTCTCAGTCTCTCTCACTCTCTCTGTCACTCTCTCTCGCTCAGCAAAAAAAAAATGGACGGCTTCTAGAAGCACAATTACCAGGAGGCTGCCATGTAATTATTCAGAAGGATGGTGAGCTTGACATGAAGATCAAAGACAGCATGTGCTCAACTGACTTCAAACTCAATCTCCTAAGCTCAATCTCTCCATTCCTTACACTACAATTATTCTGCATTTGGAAGTCTGTGGTGCTGGTACTCCATATATCTATAGCAATAGTTCGGAGGAAAAATTAAATGCGCACAGCTTTTCTTTTATCTTAAATGCAACCAAAACATATTCAGTGACACTGTAAGAGATACTGTTGTCTATAAAAAAGCCTCAGATTTGTTGCATAGTAAACATAGTAAAAGCCATCTATTGTCCATATTTATGTCAGTTTTACAGAGAAAGGTGTGCCACAGAGTGTCACAAATACTTTTAGAAAAGTCAACCTGAGACTACTCAACAACTTGGTTACACTCAAAAGGCCAATGTTTGTATGAAACTAATTCAATTATGCCACACATTTCCTTTCAGTTACTCAGTCCGAGTAGAGTCAGCACACACAGATCTCTCCAGGAATTTAGACAATGGAAAAAAAAGTGAGACATTTCAGTGTAACTTGTTTGTATAGCTCTGGAATTGTGTCTCTTTAGAACAATATGAAAAGATTGAATTAATGCGTGTAATGACCACATAGTTTCAGTTGGTAGATGTAATAACCCCATGGATTTATTTTTTTAATTCAGGTAATTAAACCTGTTTTGCAGATTTGGAGATTTTTCAGATTCTTGGACATGTTGGTAGTGCAGCTCCAGACTACCTGCTGCCTCCGCTGCAGCACTGCTCCAACATCTGATCGCTCTTTCTCACAGACATTTGCCATGGTCTTATCATGACAGACATAAACAGGAAACCATTCAGTGTCTGGGCACAAAATATCTGACTTCCTCACAGATAGTACCCACTACAATCACGACAATACGGCACCAGAGAGAAAGCAGTCAAAGATCAGGGTACTCACATCTAAGGAGGTACTTTCCGTAGTCATTTAGACAACTACTGTGAGAGTAAAAAGATTATGACTCATCATTGGTCTAAGGGAGTTTCAGTCCCAAACCCTTAAATATCACTTCGTTTTGTTCTGGTTTTATTGAAATAACTACAAATCATTTGGGTTGCCATGACCTAAAAATGCGAAGCAGTTTTTTACTGTCAATATGAAAAAGCTTATTCCAGTATTCCAGACTTCAGATCGTTGGCTTTCCATTTGAAGATCCCATTCAACCGCATCATGCAGCCCAAGCCTAGGCTTAATCTGTGGTCCAGAAAACCGTCTCTAAGAAAGCAATTTAATTACACAGAATCCATTTTATTCTTTGCTCTACATCCCACAGATGATACTCTAAGCTGATGTGCGTGGCGTGTGTTTGCAGAGCGCAGCCCGGGATGACATAATAAGGGGTTTAAGGGGTTTATGACTGGTGGGATTTACCAGTGCATTTCGTCAGTGTGCCAGCAAAGTCAATTTCACCTTGAATTTCTCCAGCATATGTCTTCTTGTAGCGGGCTGAACCAGCTGCAATTTCTCGCCTAAGACATCACATATATTGGCATATATTGCACATATATTTCTGGATTTTTCTTTTATCTCTACGGGAAGACTTTGTTTATATATTGTGCCTCTATTTTACACATGAGGAGAAAACACAATTTTTCCTCATGAGCTAATAAATCTGCAACATATGCCAATATATGTGATGCTATCCCATGTGGAAGAAAAAACTGTGTTTTCTCCTCATGTTTTTATGGCTGTTTTTTTATAGGTAATCCAGTCATTTACTGGATGAAAATGTGTGTGAAACAAATATGTGAAACAATTTTGCATAATCCAATGATCAGAATTATTGCGTCAGATGTTAGCTTACTCTTATATTTACATGCAGTGGTGTTTGAGCGTTAAGACTCTAGCCTAATGCCTCCACCGCAGATTAACTGTATGCAAGCCCACAACACTACTATGTATCCTCTAAATTCCTCTTGCCCTAGTAAAGTATCAGTTCTATGTGAAAGGATTCTGTACATTGTATACATGTCCTACAATTGTGCAATTAATTACAATACACATTGGACAAGAAATACAATATTCAGTACAGTCTTACAGTATACAGTATAGTTGGTCTTTTTTTAAATTATAGTATCGTATTGTGTTTTGCTGATAATTTACAGCAAGTTTTCAGCTTAATTTACAGCAAGTTATAACCAAACTGTCCCAGAATCAAAGCCTTTAGGTATCTACAAAGGTTTCACTGTGGTAGTTCATACCAGGGATTACATCTGTGGTAAATACCAGGGAGTACATCACAGCAACTGCTGTCATTTTAATTCGATGTCCAGTTTACTTTGGCTGTACACACTCTGTACTGTTGTGGAATTATTTTAGAAACCTTGGAAAGAGACTTTAATATGTTGAATCAGATAGATTCTTTATACTCTGCAGTATGTAAATGAATATAAAACTAAATATTATGTGTTCACAATAGCTAGTGGGATTTTAAAGATATAAAATTACAGTAAATAAACGTACATACATGTATGTTAACAGTACCTTATTGGGAATTATAACTGCCAGTAAACTTGCTGTACATTTTACAGGTTTTTTGTTACAGCGATAGGCTGGATGCAAGAGATGCTATCTTTACCCTCAATGTAATTCAATTCTTCTAAATCTACTCTCTGTCAAGGCTGTGTGAATTGTTCCATCGTGGACCACAAGGGGTCTCTTGCTCTCTCGTGATGAGAGCTGTGAGAACAAGAGATGCCTTAGTGCTTTTTCCCATATATTATTGACGCATGCACAACTACCATTTTCCATGTAGTTGCTCAGTAAGAGGGTCACCCATTGAGGGATAGAAAAGCTGACTGATATCTCACTTGGCAGCCTCATGTGCTGCACATCTGAAGGTCACATTGCTTTAAGACCTTACTGGTAGTTATCCAGTGCTTCTACCTCTATAAGAAAACAGCAAGTTCTCTTGAATGTAAATCACTACCTGCTATTTTTAGATTGTAGACACACTATTCTTTCACTTGAGCAGGTGCCGTGTTAGATAGCTTTTCTCTCCAGTCTGCCTCACTGAGCAGCTTTTGCTCTGATCACATTTGTACTTTAGAACTGTGGCAGGCTACACATTTCTAAGCATTAGCCTAATTGGCTGAGCAAATGTGATGAAATATAACAGATGGCCTTTTTTATGTGGCAGATAAGACGATCATAATATAAGCAGCATTTGGCATTTCACATATTTGGGGATAAATACATAACATGCCCCATGTTGTCATGGATTAATTCTTCGCAGCCACATAAATGAATTAAAGTCATTCCTTACGGCATGCTCTTTGAATTTGCACATAACCGACATATAATTGCAGTGTGGCACACAAAATCAAACAATTTGCACAAGCCGCAGACTAAGAACAGAATGACTAATAGGCATAATACGCTCAGAGATACTAGTCATTTCTAATAACAAGATGGTTCTACATACTGATGAGTTTCAGTCTCTATGATCTCAACAGCCTGGAGGCACGAACAGGAAAGAAACATCCAAAAATACGACAAACATTCCTTCTACTCATTAAAACATACCATTCCACATACCATCAAAAAATCCACCTGCGCACCAATGTTCAGACTTGTGTCATACTATAGAAGCAGTAAGGAAGAACTGTTCACTTATTCTGTATATCTGCCTTGATCTCATGTAGCGACAGTATACTGAGAAGATAACAGCTCACGCTTGGAGTCATATAGCGTAAAGATGTGTTTATCATAACAGATAAAAAAGACACAAATTACATAGGATCACTGAAAGGTTTATGAACACCCTTACCTGTATTGGGACCTTAGTGAAGGTAGGTTCGGGATGCTTCATCATTAGTTTGTCCCGTGGGCCCATCGGTGCCTTCTTCCCTTTAGCCATAACTGTGAGAGTGACAGGCCGAGTGACGGCGGCTCGTCTCTTCTGGCCCTCAGTGGTAACTGCAGTCCTCCTCGATTCCATTCACATGCTGCTCCCCAGTCCTGGCCTGGAGCCAGGGAGGGAAGAGCAAACTCAGTGTCATGCTCACAGCACCATACCTATACACACACACTGCCTGGATTATCACTACTGGAGTTTGTATGATACTGCTGTGGCAGAGAGGCCACATCTATTTTGAATTTAGTATTGTATTTACTTCACTTGACTATGGCCCCTCAGCAAACACAGTGTTATGCATATCTGTTTTGCACATGAATATGTATCTTATATAAGTTCTGCAATTTATTAGTACTGTCATTCTCAAACTCAGAGAGCCACAAATCCCACTCTACTTGGACAATGACAACTGTATTCTATAGTCTCTGTTGCATTATATTATTTTTTATTTTATTCTATCCATGTCTATTCTGTCCTATTTTATTTGATTTTATTCATGTCTATTCTTTCCTATTCAATTCTTTCATATTCTTTATTTCATTCTTTAATCACTCCCACATTTCATATGTCACTTTTCTTAACCATAACAGGTTCCAAACCTAGTCCATCCATACGCAAGCTTAGAGAATAGACACAAGCAACCCCGCAGTTTTAAAAAACAACACCCCACACGCACACAACCATAATACAAATATATGTTAACAATGTAAAACAATGCTTACAAACCTTACAAATGATAGACCTCACAAAAGGTGATGAGAAGTCCACAAAAACAAGTGTTTTGTCTATAGATTATTGCTCTTATGTCTATATGATTTCTCACCAAATCATAGAGCAAACAAATCATAGGAAAAATTTTAGACAGAGAGAGAGCTGACCTGAGTGATGGAGGCACGGCAGCGTCCCTAAACAGTGTGTTCATTCCAGATGCAGGGAGAGGAGACTGCAGGGGACGATTTTTTACCCACCTGTATTCGGACACTGGGATTTTGTCTTATTGCCCCGCCCCTTGCTCTGTGATTGGCAGATAGGTCATTTTTACAAGCAATCTGTCCAATCGTGGTCCCGGAAACCAAAGCGGGTGGTTAGAGCCCGAGTGGTCAGGGCTGACTATGCTGTTAAACCCAGTGGTGGTCCTACAGAGAGGGACGCGCCCCCCAGTGGAAAAACATCCAAACGTCAAAAGACGAAAGTTATTTATGAGAAGGTTTTATTTTTGCCATGTGTTTCCGCCTAATTCTTCAGAGGGCAGGTCACGCCATGCCAACTTCATTTCCCTGTTCCTGGTCAGACCATATGTCTCGGTCTGCTGTTTCCCCAACTCCCTGTCCCACAGTTCACCTGCAGTGTGTGCTCTGATGTTCTCTCTATCCTCATCCACAAAACACCTGACATTTATTACTATTAGCTGCATAAATGCAAAAAGGTGCAGTGAGCCTCCAAGCGTGCATCTTCTATGTTGTATCTAGATCATTGGGTTTCACTACAGATTTTTGAGTTAGCCCAGTCCAACACAAGTTCAAATATGGCACACTTTTATTGAGGCTTCGGTGCCTCTCCATTATAAGTTATTCAGCTTACTGAGAAACCCTGCTTTGTGAAATCACGTTCTTTACTAGCATTTGAGTAGACTCAGTTGTTTAGAAACTACAGTTGCAGGAATGTGGTTGGGTTGCACTGACGGATGTAAGCTTTCATGAGTTCTTATGAATTTGCAAATCACAATGGAATGTATGAAACGCATCCCACAGCAATGCCTACATGACTTCTGTGAATTCTGTTCAACCGGAAACATAAGTAAAAATAAATCTGAGGAAGCGGAAGTCAGCATAATCATGCCACCTGATTTGGTTTTGATAGTGCATTATATACTTTCTTTAAAACGTCTGACATTCAAATAGTTTGCACACTTTTTAACTCTGTTTATTAAGATTTGAAACATAGGTGACAACAGTTATACAGAACTGCAAGGGCAGCTGGCTTGCCAGACAGAACTAGTCACATGACACGCTCAGACACACCCAGTTCCTACTCTTACCGGCCTTCATCATTTCCAACTAAAATATTGAAGTGAGGAAAGTTTTTGAACATTCAGTCAGCCATAACAAACCACTCACCTTATTTTGTTTAGGTTCCCCTTGTGCCGCCAAAATGGCTCAGATCCATTCACAAGACCTCTGGGGATTTGTTGTGTTATCTGGCACCAAGACTTATGTAGCAGATCCTTTAAGTCCTGTAAGGTGCGAAGTGGGACGTCTATGGATCCGACTAGTTTGTCCGGCACATTCTGACACTCAAATGGAATGAGATTTAAGGATTCTCAAGCCAGTGATCATCAAATTCTTCAAAACATTGCTGAATATTTTTTGCAATGACCTTTCTTACATTCACTTTCTTAAAGAGTCCACTGGCATTAGGAAATACTGTAACCATGAAGAGGGGTACTTGGTCTGCAATAACATTTAGGCATGTGTGACGTTTAAGCCAGGACTCAAGTGTAAAAAAAACCCCAAACCCCAAAAATTGGTATTTTAACCCAAAAAAAGTTATTAGGCACTTATCAGGCTTCTCAATCTGTTAACTTTTTAATCCAGTGAACTTCGAGGCAGCCTGGTAACCAGCCTTTTTAAGTTAAAAATCCATGGGTTAGCATAGCCAGTCTGTAGATCCATATGCATCAAGCTGTGATGCACTATATGTGTTCTGACACATAATAGCCAGCATTAGGTTTTTGTGCTGCAGAAGCTCTTCGGTGCCTTTGTACATAAGGGGGGAGGTGACCTAGGTCTCGCTTGGGTTAAAGGAGTTTCCTCTGGTGGCAAAAAAAGTGAGGGAACACCCCCCCATTTAGAGTAAGACAAAATGCTGGCTTACTCTAGGGTATCAAACAAACAAAATCCCAGCAGAGAATTTCCAGTGAAAGAACTCTGAAAACAGTGTTAATTCTCTGTAAAACAGCAGCACCACCTCAAGCACAATACCTTCTGTACGGTTCGCTAGGGTCCCACATGGCGTCAGAATTCCTTTAAAATTCCAAACATTGCATCCATTAAAAAAAAAAAACTGTGTTATTGCAAGGCCTATGCTTGGGCCAGGAAATTAGCCATGTGCTCTGCATTACGTGTGTAAGTCTGCAGATAATGCTAAACAATGCATGAAATGAATACAAGACTGGCTGTTTTCAAATCGAGGTTTAAAAAGTACAATTTCACGTCCTTGATTTGAACTGAATGTGTTCACTGTCCTGAATATGAATGCCCCTCAGCCTGTGACTTTAGAGGTACTGTAAAGCTTTTGGAACCCGGATTTGAAACGTGCCTATAAAGTAGGCCAGTTTTCCTTACCCACCAAACACTTCATGTGCTAAGACACAGGGCATCGTCTTCCCTCTTTAAATATTGAACATATGTAATGGGTCATTATGCTGTGTATTGGGAGGAAAACATTCCAAGCCTGTTAAGGAATAAGAGAATATTTGGAGCAAACAATGTAGGTTACACAAAAAAACTTCAAAACTTCAAAAGTGTGTGTTATAAGAAACAGGCATGGCACAACTGTTTAATAGATTTATTGCAAGCAGAGTTCCTGTACAAAAGAACTTCTCGCTTAGGCAAAGTGCATATACATGTCTGCCAATTGCAAATAAATTCTGCCTTGATGCTTACAACATACCAGCAAACATTTCAACACAAAAAAAAATCAGGAACACTAAACTGAACGCCAGGATTTGTAAGGCAACATGACATATACACAAACCTTTCATGACTGATATAAACCTAAATAGACATTCATAAAGGCCTATTCAAATAAGTGCCAGTTTAACTAGAACAGCACTTTCTGAGAAGAAATAACATTAAAATCCACAAAGCAATCTTAACAACTGGTGCTTATTGGAATAAGCATTTATCAACATTTATGTGGATTTACACACATTAGGCTGATGTCGCCTTATGCGTGCTGCCCTTCAGTGAAGTGTTACCAAAACTTCTTGCCATTGTAGTAAGGCAAGACGCATTCAAGCCTGTGTTAAACACAGATAAGTGCAGTCTGTGTGTATTTTCACTACTCAAAAGCCGTTTCTGATATATTTATCAAACACTGATATTAAACACTGATATTAAAGACTTGGCTTGTGCATACTGCATTGCATCAGAGGAGGCCACAGCATCCAGCAAGGGAAGTATAGAGAATGACAGTCATGAATAAGAACGGCACCAATAATGTCCATAATATTAGCGGTTTTCTAAGCTATATGCAGCATTTACACACGTGTAACAAGCCAGTGAGTCCTGGTTATTGCCATCCTCTGAAAAAAAGTGAGATTTTCTGAGATAAGGACTGTTTAAGCAGCTTTTTCAAAATGTAAAATACTGCAGTTGTTGTGCTGTAAGGTTTGTGAATGTTTTTTCCATGCTTTCAGGCTACCAAAGCGGGTGATCAGTCTGAGCATGTCGCTGTGAACTTCAGTCAGGAGTGACCAAACGTTGCTTGTGTGTTTAGTGGCCGTTGGACAATGACAGCATTGGTCAGGTCAGCCTCCTCCAGACTCAGAGCACCATCTGTCAGCTCCCGAAAAGGCAGCGATGTAGTTAAGATGAACGGCGAGTTTGACCTCTGGGCCTTTTCCACAAAGTCTTGGACATCACTGATCCTGGAACAGCACAACATGTATGTACATTACGGTTTAAGATTTTCTTCTTAGCCTGCCAAGTCAACTACCACGTTAGAGCCAACTGCCAGAAAATCCTTACATGCTATGATGCCACATGGCAAATCTTCCCTAAGCTGATTTAATTTGAAGCAAGGCTTACAGTTCATTCCCCTTCCATTTTAAAGCAGGAGCTTATATTACATAAATGCTGAATTGAAGTTATGTAAGAGCTCTTAGGTGTAGAATTTCAGAGCTGCCCCATTACAACCTGCAAGATTTGATTCAGACAACACACTGTCCATGGTCTGTGCATGTTATGCTCACCGATGAGAAAGGTTAAATTTCTGGACAAGCCGCCGGCCGTCTGCCAGCCAGATCTGGAGCGAGGTGATGGGCAGGTTTTCATCCAGTGGCACAGAAGGGACTGGAGGGCCAGAGCAGTCCTCATGTATTGACCGAGACCTGGCTACCACTCGTGGCGCCACGCTGAGAGGGAGAATCAATGCAGCATTAATAATTCTAAAATGCAGGACATGCTTTACAGTGTTTACATTGCCTGAGCATCAACATTTGCTGTCTTTCACTGCTGTGTATTATTTTTTCAAACCAAAGTTTATAGGAAAAGCACAAAAAGAAAATATACCAAAGGGGCCTTTTCCTCTACTTTGAGAAGAAGTCAACTTGAATCTTGCATCTATTTTCATCAAATCTAGGCTTTACAATTTGCAATTTAATACTATAGTGTTAATACTACATTTGAAATAAAAAAATAAGTAGAGAATTAGCTTTATTTATTATATAATGACATGATGCTTTATTATTGGCTTATTATTATTGTATTATTACAGTGATTATTATTAGTAGTACGGTACTTATAATTATAATAACCATTAGTAGTAGCAGCACTAACATTTAATGCAATACTATTGCCGCATAGCCAGTCCACAGCCCACAGCTAGCACCTTTGTGTCTTAATGATAAACCTAATGAAATATTATTTTTTGCAATAAATCAAAGCTATTACTAAATATTTAGTCTTATGGCTAATTGGTGACACTGAATAGACCCACTGTTTAAAAGGTTAAGTAGATCCTATTCTTACAGAAACAGAGTCAAGAGGACACCTAGAGGATTTCAAATGTATTGATGTTTAAGTACTTATCAAACTTGTATTTTATGTTCAAGGTAATTCAGTGAAAACAAACTGAATGAATAACTGCTAAGGGTTTTGCTGACTGTAATTGTTATCTAACCAAGAAGCACTGTTCTATATTGAGATCCATAGATAATATAATTTGACAGCCAATCACAAGCCTTGTTTTCGAAATAAGCATGTTTATCGGCTCATAGGCACTAATTAGAACAAATGTGACATGGAAAGGTTTTCACTCCGTAAAGAATAGAGGCTTTCGAATCCATAGACAGTGGTTTTGTATCTCACTGTTGCCATCACATTGTAGTACAAATCCAAATGTATACCTACCAATAAAACATAATATCTATACTTTCAAAATATATTAAATCATGCTAGTGGCTTTTTACCTGCCTAGTCTATAGCCCCTGCCAGTAAAAGGCAGAAAAGTCTTCTTCTTTGGGACATAAATTTCATCCTTCATGTCCTCCACATTGACTTCCAACTCCTCATCCTCTGCTCGCCCTTCCAGCTCCAAAGGCAGCTCCCTACAAGCAAATATTCTTAGTCCACTGGAGATGTACCAGACAATTTGAAGCCTTGTATGCAAGCAGTATGTTTAAATCATATTTGCACTTGTTGCAGTCATATATTTCAATATATCTAAATTGTTGTCATAAACTAGACATGTAGTTTAAATACTGTAGTTAATGAAAATGTTACACTCATTGTGATGAAACATTTGTATTTATTTAGATTGTGTTATTTGAATTATGCACTATCAATTGACATACCACAACAAATTCCTATACATTTACTATTCACATATTGTTGCAGGAGTAGCCATACCCTCTTTTAATGGCTTCAAGGAACTCCTGGTTTTCCTCCAAGGAGTAGCTGCGCAGTTCCTCATCATTCACAGTGAAACCATCTTTCCACAGTCTCACAACAATCTCCACCTGTATCAATTTTGAATCAGAGACAAAAAGGAAAAGTCCTTGTTTCACTTTAACAAGTATATTCACAAACTGTTTTGGCTTTGTTCATGTTGACCAATCAGATTATGCATCATCAAACCTTTTTGCCACCCGTGGAGATGCTCCCAAACTTCTCCACCTCATCCAGAAGGTCTTCAACAGAAAAACTGGCCTTCATGGGGGTCTCCACCTCCTCGTCATCATCATTTTGAGCACCATCACACCTAACAGCTCATTACATTGTAAGGATAATGATGGTGAGATCATTAAGTATAACACACTACTTGTCCAAAAATTTGTAGACGCCTGCTCATGCACAATTTGAAAACAAGGGCATTAATTAGTTTATAGCTGTTCATAGCCACTACTCTTCTAAGACAGTTTTACACTGGTGTGAGAATTTGATTGCATTCAGCCTTGTCATGAGGTTAGGTAAAGATGCTGGATGACATCAACTTAATTTATTTGGGGTATGAGGCATGAGGTTGGTTACATGTTAGATGGAGCAAACTAGGACATATTATTTCCAGAGAAATTGCTATAGGGAGGTTGACATGTCAGCTGCCATAGCCAGACAGAAATGGGATGGGTGGCTTTTAAGCAACACGCTTGCTGCCAAAGATAGTTGGCGCTGGGTTTATGTGCAGATGATTCTGAACGCCCTGTACAATTAACAGTGCTTGTCTATCACTCATAATGTGTGTGTGTGTGTGTGTGTGTGTGTGTGTGTGTGTGTGTGTGTGTGCTTGCATGTCCATAGCAGCCGTGGGTTCCCCTCAAATTAGATAAATTACTCGTTAGAACTGGTGTCTACATACTTTTGAACATACTGTACACCATACTAAAAGTCTTCCAATCAAGTAGTGATTACTGTTTAGAAACTGGCGTTGGAACTAACAGTGTCGATGTATCAAGCTCACCATGGGCCATATTTGCCTGTTTCTGTCAAATCAATATCTTTCATCACGTCTTCCCTGGTCCATCTCGAAAGAATGGAAGCATTTGTTCAGAGAAATCACACAAAGAAAGTAAGAATGTGAAACTAAATTTAACAGCACAACACAGTTCAGTTAGATATACAGGGGGTGAAGGTATTTAGCAGTGATAGGCTGCTATCAAACATCTTGTGGAAAGCCTTCTAAGTAGAGTAGAAGCTATTATAGATGCAAAGCGGGGACCAGCTCCATATAACAGTCTATGTATTTGAATGCAACGTCATTAATGTCCCTGTTGGTGTAATGGTCAGGCGTCCCAATATTTTTGTCCTTACAATGTAGCTCCTATTCCACACCTTTAGGAAGACAGACTGCCTCTCCCAGCCATCAATACAAAGACGAATGGTGATTAAAACGGGGTTGGTGATCAAAAACGAGAAAGAACACACAGAAAGCCAGCAGTAACCAGGGTTCAGACTTGGTTCATTTCAGGAGAAAGGAAATATGATCGAGAGGTTTAAAAGCACATGGCAACACGCCAGACTGCAGCTACGGCCCAGAATATGAATGACAATCTTATCTAACAGAAAATACATATATTACAAACCACCCCCCACCTCGATATGCTGTCACCGGTGCACCAAAATTACATAAGGAGTGTGTGTGCACCACGCACGCGCAGTGCAGTGCGTAGCTCACATAAACACAGCCACGGGGGATCAATATCCAAACCACGTCTATTCAGATCAAGAAAGTATAAATCATTACCAGTTCTGGATTCCATTAATATTCATTCAAATATATCTTGGTCTTCAATGTTTCTGTCTGCAGAACCACCATTCCCCGAACGCTAGTCACACAGCCATTCCTTTTACGTCAACATCATCTGCCGCCTCCTGCTGACGTCACACTTGATCATATCTGAAATAAAAAAGGAACGTACACTCTGAATACTTGTGTATACACTTTTCCCCGTCCACCTTATTATATTATTTAATACAAAAAAACATACAAATAAATTGTACACTAAGGTACATCAGTTTGTCTTCGTTTGTACATTACTGTATTACTGATTTAAAAAAAACAAACAACAAAACAATCTCCGTTTTTCTCCCTCAGTGAACACCAAGGTAAATATTTTTCAAGCTTTGTTCTCAGTTAAAGTTTTCACTTGCTTGTTTGTTTTAAATTCTAGTGTTTTTTGGGGGGTTGGTTTTAACTTTATTCACTGTGAATTTTTAAATGTATCTCATGAGAGTCTCACCCTGTATTGCTGTAGCATTTGCTGTAATAGCACAATTTCATCAGATTCAAAGCTTATGACATCAGTCAAGGTATTGTGGAAATTCTACCTATGAGCAGTTTTTTAAGATAAGATATGAAAAGAAAAGATAAGAAGAACTTTATTTATCCAGAGGGGAACTCTTTGTATCATTAACATGTGCAGCGCAACAAGAAAGAATAAAAGATAACATAACAGAAAATTAAAAAAGACAGTAACAGTGCAACTCTGTTTGACTAACATTGTGACAGCGTAACGCTGACATTGCTCTGTGTAAAGATTTAGCGTTCTGTACCAACAGATCATTACTGCAAATTAAAGTGTCTTGGTGTTAATCCAATAAAAAATAAATGCAATAAAATAGCAGCAGATAATAAAGTAATGAGATGAACATTCAATAACATTCAATTAATTCACAAATTAAACACCACAGCAGCACAAGAATTTGCAGAAAGATCTCTGCTTTTCCTAAAGGCTGTATAAAATCAAGAACCAAGGTTGTATCATTTGAAGTAATAAAAAGATAAAAAGTGTAATCACAGCTCGGTGATCCAGCAATACTCATCTCTATGTAAGCTGAACAGACTTTGTCAAATCAAATACTTGTATTACTTATGTAGTAACTTACATAGGGATTATCATGTGTATAATATAGCCTGACATTTAAAGACAAACATATACATCGCTTAGGTTTGGGAAAGGACATTCCTAGAAAAAAATGCTGTAGCACTCATTTTGAAACACTGAATATTATGGACAAAAGTATTGGGACCCCTGACCCCGGACTTTAATGACATTGCACTCAAATACATAGATTTTAATATGGAGTTGGTTCCCCTTTGCAGCTGTAACAGCTCACACTCTTCTTGGAAGGGGTTCCACAAGATGGAGTGTTTCTATGGGAATTCATTCTGTAGAGCGTTTATGAGGTCAGGCACTGATGCTGGACAAGAAGACCTGACTCGTAATCTCTATTCCACTTGAATCCAAAGGTGTTCAATGAGGTTGAGGTCAGGGCTCCAGTCAATTCTTCCACACCGAACTCATCCAGGCATGTCTTTATGGATCTTGCTTTGTGTACTGGGGCTCAGTCATGCTGATATAAAAAATGGGCCTTCTCCAATCTGTGTCCACAAAGTTTGAAGCTTGGCACTGTCTAAAATGTCTTGGAATACTGAAGCATTAAGCCCTTCACTGAAAGTAAGGGATCCTAGCCCAAACCCTTGAAATGCAGACGTTTTTCCAATACGTTTGTCCATACAGTGTATATAGTTACTATTATAAGAGGTTATCATATTTAGAAGATATCCTGACAGTTTAAGCCCTTGGTTAGCTCTAGCTTAAGGAAGAAGGGATATTCATTCCTAGAAAAAAAGGTCTTGGTATGCTGAAGCCTTAAAATTGCTGTTCACTGGATGTAAGTGGCAGCCTGAATTCAGTAATGATGAGTTATGTCCCATACAGAGTAGGACAAAAGTACAGCCCTTGTGTCAGAGAAACGGTTTAAAACTCGAGAAAAGGCCAACCAAAATATTTCTTAAACGACTTTCCAACGAAATCAGATTTTAAACACTCAATATGGACAGTTGTGACAATTCTATAATGAGCTAAAATTGAGAACATTTGAAAAATAAAAAAAGGCCTAGGCGGAAGTGGCCGGCTGGATAGTTTCACTTGCTCGACAGTAGAGGGAGAGAGAGAGAAAGAGAAATGGCGCCTCGGTACACTGGCTAAGACAGTCATACGAGGGGACTGACAGAGCTGAGGAAATACAAGATAGACAAAAACAAAAAGAAAAGAAAAAAATCATGGTGAACACGAGAAAGAGCTCCCAGGAAAAGCCATGCGGTCCTTTCATCTCCGGCCGGACGAGGTCGTCTCTTAGGAACAATCCAAAGTTGGAGGAGCAGCTCCATGTAAGAGCCGGGTCCTTTTCCCTCAGCAGCCGGCTGGCTAGCCAGCTATGCCTCGTCTGGCCTCAAGATTGATGGTCCCCCCTCACTGATAGCTAGCTCGCTTACCTCCTTTGTTCACGAATATCGACAGTGACACTCTACGACGACCTAAAAAAAACGTCTTTACGTGTGAAAAATCTGATAGGTGTTAGTATTCCTGGTCGTTTTTCAGTCATAACACGACTGAGATAGCTAGCTTAGCTAGCTCACTAGTTTAGTGCCCCAAGTTCTCTTTGTGTTGCTGTTGTGCTTCTGACCGGTTGGAGAGGAGGAGGAATGGTAGCTAGCAGTGATACCTGAAGGCTTTAGTGTTTTTGTCCTCTGCTCGGACGACTGACAGTACACCCGAGGAGGACAACAAAGACCATTTCCCCCTCGAGTCTGCCTCACTTTGTGCTGCTCGTCCTCAAAAGCACAATAGGCGACTTTCGTGTAAGACTGGGGGAGCAAAGGGAACGGGCAAAGACCCCTTGTGGTTCAAAAGAGACAATGTTTTTTTTATTTAGACAGTCAACTCTGTAAACTGGAGCCTTGTCAATAGCTGTGCTGACGAACTTGTTGGGAATACCAGAGCTAAAACAGCATTTATGCATGCAGATATCTTGGTTTACATAGCAGTGGCGACTGCAGTTTGTTTAGGTCTTATTTTTTGCCCTAAAAGTTAGGTTTAGTGTGAAAGTAGCTGATTTTTTAAAGATTGTTTTGCTGTGGTAAATTGTTTATTTGCACTAATATGCCTCATACATCAAAGGTGTTGAATAATAGGAAAAATAGCTAGAGGAACTGATTTGTTTATTACTTACAGCTAATCATATAACAATAACGTTACTTGGCAGCTTTAATATGTGTCAGTTGTAATTCAAACAGCTGGTGGCCTAGTGGTATGGGAGTTGCCCCTGTAATTAGAATGCCCTGGGTTTGAATCTCAGGACTGCAAGTGGCACAACTTGAGCAAGGTACACTCCCCACAAACTGCTCTCCAGGTGTGGTTGTTTAGACAGGGATGATCAGTGGATCAGCTGTTGATTGGCATGTCTGCCTTTGCTTTTTTGTGTTTCTTGCACTGATGGCTGAAACAGAAGGTCCATAGGCCTTTTTCAACTAGAGTCTTTAGCCCGGTTTGTCTTTATTATGAGCTGTGCTTAGGTTTGTTTTTGTGCAACCTCCATCTACTCAAATGCCCTTTTCCTAACCGTTACTCTTTTTTGGCATCTCCAGAAGGACCCCAGCAGTGATGTCAGCTCTGGTAGTCCACCCCCATCTAAGCGAGTGCGCAGACAGACACCCCCTAGCTCCAGTGATACTTCTCCCAGTCCCCAGAGCAAAGGACCGAGAGTCACATGGAATATCACTAAACACTGCACCAGGTGAGTTTATCCCACCCAGCAACCCACATGGATACTACTGAGCAGGATATATGGGGCTCATTTTAAGGCAGCTCAAGATTGACAGTTTTAGACAGTTTCCTGGAAAGGAATTATGCTAAATAATGGATTATATTTTCCTTTTTGTTGGAAAATCTTCATTCATAATCACATGTAGTCCAGACCTTGGCCCTTTGAGTTAAATAAAGACTGTGTTAAATTAAACACATTGTGTCTAACTCCTGCATCACATTTCCTGAAAATAATTCATCTTGCGCCCTACAGTATACACTATAAGAACTTTTGTAAATACAAATGGCTGCATTAAAGGCTACACTGCTGTGTTGGATCAACTGTTGCCTTTTAGAAGGGTTCTTTCAATAGTGTGTGCACAACAGTGCTTTTTGGAAACAAAGCCTGACTGATGCACAGAGACTTCAGTACAGTGGCAGAACATACTTATCAGATATTTAATTTCTTTAGAGCGATCACTGTCTCAGTCTGTGTTGACGTTTTTAAAAGATTCTAAAGGCTCATTTCTTGCCTTGTAGTGTAAAAAACAAAGGTATGGCAAGTGGACATCTAAACTTTGCCATGATTATGGCATCACTGATATAACAGTGGTGTATCTGCCTTTGTTCAGGATGAACAAATATAATGTAGCTATAAAGTGTTTTAAACTGTTGGATTGTGAATGTCCAGTGTCCAGAAACCTTAACATCCAGTTTATTCTAGCATTCCAGTGTTGCAGAAAATTGAACACTGGACACGGCGTACAGCTCAATGCTGCGTTTCGCTGAAGTTGCTGATCACACACATTTTTGTGTGTTTCCCATTGAAAAAATATGAAATGTCTAGTTTATTGTCCATATCCCATCATATTGTCAACACAGCATTACAGTCATATGATAGACTGTCATCAAATCATGGTGGCATTTAATGAGCAACAAATGCATGCTTGATTTGGTAGGTTTGTGAGGCATAGCGTGTTCGTTTTCTTTACTCTATAATTCAATGTCCACACACTGTTGTTTTAACTAAACTTATGTCCGCGCTAAAAGGCATCTGTATACTGTGTTCAGAAAGCCCAAAATCTTAACATTAGGGAATCTAACCACAACTGTTGGCTAGAATGTCACTGTAAAGGCTGATTTTTAATGCTAATAAATAGGCTGTTGTCTCTTTACGTTCGTGTTTGTGGTCTGCAATGAAGCACCAAATGTTATGAGCCTACTGCATACTTGAACATGGTTTCTTTTTGTATATGTTGTGTTTCAGATTGTCCACTGGAGCCTTGCAAAATGGACACCGTAAGACTCTACATTTTAATTACATTTAATTAGACACTTTCCAATTGTTAGTTTAGGTAGGAAGCTGACATTCTGTTGTTTTGAAATGTAAATGTGGGTTGTTGTCGAAATAACCTGCTTCAGAGAGCTGGAGGTTTTGACTAGGTAATATTTGCCCTTGGCTACACTAATTCACCAGAGCTAAAATAAAATGGTCTGATGTTTTACACAGTGTCATTCTACATGACTTTAATAATTTAGCATGTCTGTGATAATCATTCTTATTCATCTTTCACATTAGTGGTGCTTTATGAACTTTTTTTATAATATACCTGTAGGGCGAATGACTCTGCGGGGTGATGACAGTACAGATGGGGACGATGCTCATGTAAATGGCCATGTTGAGTTGAAGAGGAGTTCTCGCTCTAAGAAGAGCCGATTTGAGCACCTCAACCAGAGCCTACTGTTCGACCAGCTAGTCAACAGGTAAGTAGGTTTATTTAAGCTACAGGGCTTTAGTTCTTGAACTCTTGGATTTTCTAAACAATAACATTGCCTCAGGATAGTATTTAAGAAATGCATTGCCTTATTTTACAAATTTAAATAATTGAGGAAAGTGTATTCATCTCTGGAATAATCATGTCAGGAAAACAAGGTGGGTATTCCAGACCAACCAGGTATGCGTTTGGCCTGACTAGTCATGTTTTTTTTTTTTTTGCAAGAGGGTTTCTAAATAACTCCATTCTCCATCAGTCTGCACATAGTTTGAAAGAAACGTAACTGCTAGAGGGCTGTGAACATCTGTTGCACTTATTAATGACGAAAAACACTGTACAAGAAAGATATTGTTGTGGCTACCATTGCAAACAAAAAACATTGTCACCGGTACCAGATTTACTAAAGAGCACCAAGATGCTTCACAGCACTCAGGAACAATAGTGAGGCGCACAATTTGGTACACGTAGTGTTATGTTGATGGATATTAACCATATTGTATGAATAGTTTGGGACTGCTGAGCCTTCATTTCCTACAGTTTTTTGAAGTACCAACAAAGCATACAGCCCGTCATACAGGAATCCAGGGAACTGTACAGGATCTTGCTGTTAAGGAGAACTGTGAGCATGCTTGAATGTTATAAGCTGCTTTGAATGATATGTAGTGCACTTCATGAAGATAAGCATTATTCTTGTTTGAGACTGGGTATATGATGATGAAATATGTTAAATAGGTTATAGAATTAAAGGCATTGAGTCTGCTATGTGTTCTGCTTGGAAAATATCAGGGATGTGTACATAAAGGTCTGACTAAGGTTGCCTAAAGCCTGGTTTTATGGTTGAGGTAGCATGCTGCTGGTAGAAGACAGATGGCTGGAATATATTGGAGAGAGGAGACCTGCTGGAGTAGGAAATGGTAGAGGAGGCTTTTTTGGACCGCAATAGGCAGTGCTAGTGCATTCTGCCTGGAAGGTGGCATTTGCTAATAATTTGATATATACTTGTGTGTGGGTGCATGAGCCTCTAGGTAGAAAAGTGTGTGCTATAAATTAAAATGTTATTGTTTAATGAGTTATTTCAGTATTTGAGCTATAAGTTTACTGAGCATCCGTCTTTTTCCTGTTGGCAGTACGGCTGAGGCAGTACTTCAGGAGATGGACAACATCAGCAGCATACGACAGAATCGGGAAGTGGAGAGGCTACGGATGTGGACAGACACAGAACTGGTGAGTGCTGGCGTCAAATAACATCTCCACTTTTCACCGATTCTTCACCAGCATAGGGATGATTTATTTGTTGCATATTGTTGTACTAGGTACTACAGGGTGCTGCTGTATTGGCTTTGCTAACTGTATTATATCTATGCTGTGTTTGACATACTGTGATATTGCTCTGTAGTTGCAATGGCATTTTTTTTGAAAATATCTAATACATTATATCCATGGTGTAATACTATTAAAATAATTGTTTCAATTACCAAGTGATCTTGTGTACCTTACTCATGGTATCCAGCACAGTTCATTCATCAGATACTTCTGATTGTTTTTGAAAGAAAACTAAAACTATCTAAAGTGAGTTTTCTTTCTGGAAATTTTTTTTTGTTATGAGTTTTTGCAGGGTTTCCTTTGGTGTAATTTTAGGAGAGGAAAGTGAGACAAATCCATGCTTTCAGAACAAGCTGTATAACCTTTTTAGGATTTTAGCATAGATTAGCGTAGATTACTGTACTCAGGAAGCTTTAAGGAGTTCATGGAGTTTATTTATGAAAACTTAATTTCTGATACTTCTGTAATGTGATATGCTTAAAGATCATGTTGAATTTTATGATGTCACCCAGTACTATGTAATAGTGTTGTTGTGGTCTTTTGTAACTTTTCTTAGTTGTGTTTGACTTTGGTTTTTTTTTGGTCTGTTCACACTATGTGCTGTGCTCTGTTGTGTTCAGCTGTGACTGTACTTTACTTTATAGGAAAACATGGACATGTACTCACGTGTGAAGAGGCGGAAAGCAATGAGGAGGAATACATTTGGTATGCAGACGCACCATAAAGTCATGAGCAAATCCGAGGGCCCTGAAGAGGAGGAGGAAGAGGAAGGAACTGAGGGTACACTCTCTCTTGAAGACCCTGACATTTCATTTCCCATGACCTAAAACAAAAATACCTGATGGCCACTAATCTTGATGAGACTTTGTTTCTGTAGCCTCCTAAAATGACTTTTTTTTTTAAAACAAATGCAAATGTTATGTTCAGTTACTGTACTGTTTATTGTTTTCACATTTTAACATATATAACTGTGTTCATTCTGCTGTATGATTTTTCCAGACTCCCATGATGAGGGAGATGAGGATGATGAAGGGGAAGATGACGAAGACGATGAAGGAGATGAAGCAGAGGAAGCTGGAGAGGAGAATGACAGACCTTATAATCTCAGGCAGCGTAAAACTGTGCAGCGATATGAGGCGCCACCCATAGGTATTCCTTGTTACTATTGTTTGACAACCAATATAAATCCTTTCCTTATTTTAGTATAGTACAATGGTATCATTTATTCATGCCCTCTTGCAGAGCCAGTGAACAGAAAACAAAGCAAGAACACCCTGTTTGATACACATAGGTCTCCTGCAAGAAGAAGCCATATTAGGTGTGTACTTACCTCAGTTATCAACTTTCTCAGTTATCAACTTAAACACTGTTCATTTGAATGAGAAGTAGTCCAAAGCATCTTGTCCAACTTTGATCTGTGGTGTGCAGCAGGTTTTACTGAAGTACCTGCTAGTGTTCATCATCATTACTCTCTTTCTGTTCTGTTTTGCAATCAGAATAAAGAAGCATGCCATCCACAGTAGTGATACAACATCCTCATCAGACGAGGAACGCTTTGAGCGGAGAAAAAGTAAAAGCATGACACGAGCTCGGAACCGGTAATGTATTACTTTGTACTTCTTGGTCTGACTGTAGGCTTTGAAGGATTTGTTGATTTTTATGGTGGAAAGTCATGTAGTGGTTGCTGCAAAGATCTGTTTTAGTGACATGCAGTAAAACAATTTTTTCAAAATCTTCGATTTTATGACTGTACATGATCATTTATCAGTTAAATGCCTGTTTGTGTGACAGATGTCTACCTATGAATTTGCGAGCCGAGGACCTTGCCAGTGGAGTGCTTCGTGATCGTGTGAAAGTTGGTGCTAGTTTAGCTGATGTGGACCCCATGAATCTGGACACATCTGTGAGTCTTAGAAGATGTGGATGAAATTTATATTACACTATTGTGCACTGTTAGGACGAAAACAAAAAATGTCACAATATAAAAAGAAAGTAGACCATGAATGATTTAGTATATATGACTAATAGTATTATTATGTGAATAAATATTATAGTTTTTTGGTATTGCCCTTTATTATTCATTTTAATTTTTTTGTTGATCTATAATAATAATAATAATAATAATAATAATG
This sequence comes from Hemigrammopetersius urotaenia, assembly GCA_037974485.1. Classification (NCBI taxonomy): domain Eukaryota; kingdom Metazoa; phylum Chordata; class Actinopteri; order Characiformes; family Alestidae; genus Hemigrammopetersius; species Hemigrammopetersius urotaenia. Next base: position 7,388,748 of record JBBPDC010000156.1, on the reverse strand, counting down.
ATAAAAAACTTCTCCTTCTTTTCTTTCTTCTTTCCCTCCTCGCACGCCCTCCTTCTACTATAATTTTATATGCCCTCTAAGGTAATAAATAATACAAGGTTGCTTTATAAAACCAAACAACATTAGACAGTTTCTTTTGTGTAAATGGTAAGATGCATGCATGGGCAAACATATAAAAAGCTACATTTAACTTAGTTGTAAAAGTGATTGTTGGCAGAGCTCTTTTTATTTAAAGTGCACTTTTGGTGAGTTTAAAATAAGTACTTAGCTATCATGATACAGGGCTGCTCGTTGTTCACTGTCTTTAGACATATAACAATATCCATGGCATCTAAGTTATGATCAAATAATATTTAGTTTTATACCTTTTACCCCTGTAATGCATAAACATTCAGTGTATTAATAAGGGTTCTTTTACATACTTAAGAATTTGCTACTGAATATGATCATTCTCTTGTGCAGTGCTCGAAATTGCAACCATTTTGGTTGCATATGCTCCCGAAATTTCATCTATGCGACCTCAAAATATATCTGGGAGCATTGGTGCGAGTGCATGTAATTGTTGTCGTGCGACCTGTTTTAATTTAAGCGCGAGAGCTTGGTCAAACACGGTGAGAGTGCATGGATTAAAGCAAAAAAAAACATCTGATGGAGGAGGGGGGCATGGGGGGTTGACGGGAGCATTGGCGGGGCGTGGCGGGGCGTGTATTTTAGGTGAACGTACTAAACGTTCACTTAAAAGATCGCGAACGACACAACACTACTTCCCACTGCCATTCCTCTTTTAACAGCAAGATAACAGACTCCAAAACTGCTGTTTTTATTTTTAACGGAGCATAAGATCTCGCAGCACTCGCGACACCGGAGCCACTGTCCTGAATACCGAGCTTCGGAGTTTAGGCTCCGTCGAGCGCCGAGAAACAGCTCGCAGCCAGTAGGCTACTCCGCAGCCATCAATGTTTAAGAGAACTGCCGAAACCATAATGTTTGTTTATTTTTAGGAAAAATAATTAAATCGTAATTAAACCAAAGAAAAAGACAGCCTTTCCAGAACTTTGTCTGCTGAAGCTTGTTCAGCTCCACCCCTCGCTCCCCATTTATCCCTTCGGATCTGCATCAATCTCATTATTAACCTTTAGCGCCCTCAGCTGACGGAAATCCATCATAGCGACGGAGAACTTTAATCCACGAGAGTGCCAAACACAAGAAATGCAGGGAGAAGTGTGTGGCAAAAAGTCAGAAGACCGAATTTCATATCCTGGCCACAGGATATGTAAAGCTTCAGTGATTAGTTGTAGCTGGTTGTTGTTAGTGTTGCTTGGTGTAGTTTTCAAATAAAAGAAATCTGTTAATATACAATTTGTAGTTGTGGTGCTCATTAATTTTTGCTGGGTGCAACCAAGTAAAAAAGTTAATTTCGAGCCCTCTTGTGCCATTTTTTTTGTGCTTTTTTTCCAGGTGAAATTTGACAATGTGGGAGGCCTTGCTGATCACATAAAGTCTCTTAAGGAGATGGTTGTCTTTCCCCTTCTTTATCCCGAAGTGTTTGAGAAGTTCAAGATCCAGCCTCCAAGGTAAGGCTTCTGACTAAGACTGACATCAGATAACCTTTAGTTTTATATGTTTATACCCATGTTTGGTGTTACAGCAGACTTGGAAATAATTCACAGCTCTAATTATTATTTTGACAAATATTTCGTTTCCTGCAGGGGTTGCCTGTTCTATGGACCTCCAGGGACAGGGAAGACTTTGGTGGCACGGGCACTGGCTAATGAATGCAGTCAAGGGGACAGGAAAGTGTCCTTCTTCATGCGCAAAGGTGCCGATTGCCTCAGCAAATGGGTGGGAGAATCAGAAAGACAGCTCCGCCTTCTCTTTGACCAGGTTCGCCAGTTATGCTTGTGACCATGTTATGTGAAACAAACATGAAAAAAACTTTGTTTTTTAGGCTGCTGGGGGAATATAAGGGTAGGAAAAACTTAAATAGGAAGACACGATTTGAATGTATAAAAATAGCTATATGTTGTCTGGACATGTTACCTCTTGTTTATCAGTGTGGTAATGCTCTCTGTGTGCACCTGTAGGCATACCTCATGAGACCTTCTATCATCTTTTTTGATGAGATTGATGGCCTTGCACCTGTTCGTTCTAGCAGACAGGATCAGATCCACAGGTAATTTCATTTGTTTTGATCACTGAAAAGTTTCAGCCCAAACATTTACCGTTTGAAAACATGTAAACGCATGATAAAAAAAATATTCTTTCTTCTTCTTTGCTTTCAAGCTCCATAGTTTCCACATTGCTGGCTTTAATGGATGGTTTGGACAGTCGAGGGGAGATAGTAGTCATTGGTGCTACAAACAGACTTGACTCTATCGACCCGGCACTCAGGAGGCCCGGACGTTTTGACCGGGAATTTCTGTTCAACCTGCCAGACAAAAAGGTGCCTAAATACTCTATTATATCTATATGCAGCCTGTGTCTCCTGCATTTGGACAGGTTATTCTCTCTGTGGCTTTAAATGTTTTATTTGTTTTTATTGGGGCCATTTCAGCTAGTGTCTCAGAGTTGACTGCAAATTTTTCCAAAATACAACACTTCGCTCTATGAGATTTGTATTGTATATTGAGATTTATGAATGTGTGGATATTGCCTGATTGCTCCTGTAATTTGTCTTCACAGCAGTAGACTTGATACTTGATTACTAAAACTTTCAAATTTTCTAAAGACTCAAGTTTGTGTGTTGATTCCTGTCTATTCATCCAGTGTGTATTGTTGTCTGCAGGCCCGAAAGCACATTCTAAACATTCACACCAGGGACTGGAGCCCAAGGCTGGCAGAGCCCTTCGTGGACGAGTTGGCAGAAAAATGTGTCGGTACGAAGTTCTATTATTAGCAATGGCTCAAAACCTTTTTTAATAAATATTTTTAGAGGAAACTAATGTATAAAGATATGTCTTATAAGTAATTTTTAAAGTACATCGTTGCTAATGAGTTTTGAGTCATGTCTGTAATAGATCATCTCACCCAGCATGAACCTTCTTACAGGCTATTGCGGTGCCGATATCAAAGCACTTTGTACGGAGGCTGCTCTGGCAGCGTTGCGGCGACGCTATCCTCAGATCTATGGAAGCAGCCAGCGCTACAAGTTGGATGTGAGTTCCATCGAGCTCGGCCCGCAGGACTTTGGCCGTGCCCTTCGCTCCATTGTCCCTGCGGCACAGAGAGCCCTGGCACCACCAGGACGAGCGTTGTCCTGCACACTGCAGCCCCTGTTGGAGCAATCGCTGGCCCACACACTTGACTGCCTGCTTCGAGTCTTCCCCCACGCAGAACTCCCCGACAGGGAACACACCCACGGTAACTGGGCTTGATGCTGGGCTGGGTTTCTATTACTTATACATCTGTTTTATTGTGTATTTAGGGAATGATTTTAAAATCTGGATTATATAAATCTGTATATCAAGATCGTATCAGTCATTCTTTAAATACTTTTGATATCAGTCAGCAGCGAGTTTTAATGTTTTGCTATTAAAGCAATTAAAAAACAACTTAACATGTCTGACATCTGGTTTAACCAAATATGTTTTTAACGGGCATTCCATTGGTTTACTGTGAAATGTTCTTTTTTTTATTTTTTTTTTTAGACACGATGTGGTGCCTTAGCCTATTGCTGATCATTTGCAGTCCATTTTCAAGAACTCTGCAAGCCTAGTCACGCTAACTAGTTTCAGTAGATTACACACAGTGATTTAATTCCTGCTATATATTTCTGCAGGGAATACATCTCTCGCTCCTTTTAATGACTTCAATTTGCTAGACTGCTCTCTCAATTTCAAATAACTCATAGGCTGACTTATGGCTCTAATAAGCTGAGAGTTTTTCTCAGAAGCAATTACTTCAGTACATAAGCGCTTGTTAAGAGGGGGAACTTTTAAATAGGTTGTGTGAAATGTATAAATGTGGCATATGTCTCAATAGAAATGCTCTAACATACTGTGCCTGCCAATTAGACCAATTCTACAGATTTGCACTGCTTCTCTTTTTCTGGCAAAATCAGTCTAGACATTCCAGCTGTTCCACCTTCACCATGCAATTTTAAATGACAGTTTGACCCTGTGTTCGTTTATAGACACTGACAATCAGCTGCTTGAGGAGGACTCTTACAGTGAGTGTGAAGATGGGGCTGGTGCTCAGTCCATTTATGATGCTAAGCCAGGATCCCCAAAGGCATTGGACTCCTCCACAGCACACAAACCCTTCCTTCATTTTACCATGTGAGTTCTGACCACAGATACACTCCACTCATGGCTTACTATTTGATTGACCCTTAAGATTATGTATTTCTGTTTTTACCTGAGATACTACATTTTCACAGATTATGCGGATCCTCATCACCAAATTGTTTGCTTTCAGCTCCCGTATAAGAATATTTTATCTCTATTCTACTAAAATGAATGCTTTAACAGCTGTATTGCACTGCTGCGTTGTTGTATTGTCTTAATGTAAGTATTGTTTCTGAGATCAGCAATGTTTTGTAGCACTTTAGCGTTTTATTTATTTATTTTTTAACATTTGCTCTGGAAATTCTCACAGTGTTGGCAGATCTGCTATCAAGTTGCTTACATTGTTATTTATCAGAATGCTCTTATGGACTTCAAAAAGCCTGGAATAGATTGGTCTTAGTTGTGAAAGTATTCAGTTTATCAATAGACATTCACATGCTTCCCTCACCGGTCAGCACCGAGTTAGATCCATCAAAAGGGCTGATCTCTGAGGACAGAACTTTTTGAGAGTTTTGCTGCCATCTGTTGGGCATATTAGGTATAACAGAAAAATATAGGTGTTTTTTACAAGGCAAAAAAAGCAGCCGACATTCTTCCATTCTCATTTATTTTTATACTTATTTAGTTTATTAGAATGCATTTTTCTTAATGTCTAATGTGAAAAGTCACCTTAAAAAAAATCCCATTATGGGTTTTCCCATAAGAAAACAATTTAGATTCGAATATGTTTTCTGTGACCTTAAAATATTGATATACTGTTTGTAATTTCAAATACTCTAAAAATGTTACACTGGTATTAAAAAAAGAATGTTTAGTACATTTAGATGCCTTAAGGCTAAAGTAAGCTGTTTGCTAAGGATGATATAGATGACCATGTTACACGTAAAGCACTGTACTGTTTTTTTGTTTTGTTTTTTTTCCTTGATTTACTTGGTTAATTTTATAGAAGACGAGGGGCAAGCATTGGTCAGTGCAGCTGCCTTGAGCTGATGCGACCTGGACTTCCTTCTGGAGAAAGAATTGCAGATTAAGGAGTTTATTCCATAGCAGTTATTACAAACATTGCCTAGAACTCTCTACTTTAATGACATTGCAGCTTTTTACCTAACGCCTCAGCAGAATGTGTCCCAGTATGTCAGCATCTGCATTGGAGTGTATCCGCTCCTTTACAGTGCAAGCTGCAAGTTTGCAGTCCTGTTTGGGGGAATATGGCTCCTGTTAAATGACTAACTACAGTGTTTGGAGACCTTATAAAAGAAATGAAATTGCTTGTGTTTGACAGGCATGTAATCATAAACTTACAGGATGTATGTCCCTATGGTATGGCCAGAGTAGAACTCATGTAATCTATCAAACGGCATTATGCTTATTCAGCTACTGTGTAGTTCTTTCTTCTCTGTTGCTATTTTATGTCCTCTCTCTTTTTTTTAAATCAGGTCTGCCTACCAGCAGCCCACCTCATTCCGGCCACGGCTGCTTCTAACAGGGCCTCAGGGTTCAGGCCAAAGCACGCACCTGGCCCCTGCCCTGCTGCATCACCTTGACAAGTTCACTGTGCACCGCCTTGACCTGCCCACACTCTACTCAGTCAGTGCCAAGACCCCTGAGGAGTCGTGTGCTCAGGTAAACATGCTCATTCCCCTCTAGCTCTTTCTCTCTGTTTTCAGCTTAAAATGTGCATTTGTATTAGCTGGCTCTTTCATTAGCATTGGGTAAACTGACATGCTTTTGGTAATGGTTTTAATCGCAACAGTGCAGTGTTTAGAGTTTTGTAGGTTGTTGAATGTTCAATGAAATTGCTTCGGGTAGTAAGTCTTTTTTTTTTTTCCAAATATATGCCACAGAAATATATTAGTCTTGTTTTGTCGACTCATGCAGTAAGCCTTGTTTTTTTCTTTTCTTTTCTATTTTTAAATCCTATAGCTGACAAGGGTCGGTTCATGTAAATTCAGTAGTAGGGCAACTGTTGAACTATTGAATATTTTTGGAATCGACTATTCAGTTTTTTCATAGATTAATCGGATAAATCATACTTTTGTGTTTTTAAACAACTATAGCAATGGTGGGTTATGCAACATAAAAGGCCTCTTAAAATGAGCAAGCAAATGGCTGTTATTCCTCACAAAAAAAGGTTTTTATTCTTACTTAACACTTTTATTAGATCAAAACTTAAAACCTTTGGCTTATTGGCTCCAGAACTAAGCCCGTTTAATCAAGCTTTCTGGGAAACATTTATGATGTACATGGAAAAAAAACCCAATGAAATACAATTTCACGAACATGGGTCCTTTGTTTTATTTTAATTTAAAAAAAAGGAAAAAGGGATGTACCCCTTCCAATGGTCCTGAGAATAAAGAATAAATAACAAAGTATAAAGGTACAAAATAGTAAAAAGAAAATATAAATAAACAATTCAAGTATTACTATGAATCCAACAATAAACAATACAGTTCAGTTGTATCCAGATGAGGTACGTAGGTAGAGTAGAATGTTTGTCTTTGTGCAATGCTATGTACAAGATAGTGAGTGCTTGTCTTAGACTCTACGAAGCGGGAGTGATTCGATAATAGATGGACTTTGGTGACAAATTAAACAAAGCCTCAAGACAAAGAATTTACCTCGAACAGTTTTTATAATCGAATCATTCGAGTTACTCGGATAATCGTTTCAGCCTTATTCAGTTGATCCTTCTAGTTTTTTGGACCAGACCCAAAAAAGCTATCAATTACATTCACTGGAGCTACTTTTTGACAGAAATCCTTCAAACTGAATCTGTGAATTATCTCTCAATGGAGTTATCATGGTCTTATTTAGGATTAAACCTTAAAAAAAATCTTGTTTGGAAAATATGACTCTCCTCTTAAGTTAAGTAGGTGTTTCGGCCATATGCAGAATACACAGCAAAATGAGAGGTTTTTCCTGGACCAGGGTGGAACACCAGGAGCAAAAACAGAAACAATGCAGTGCTGCCACACAAGTGCCGACAGACAGAATTGCAGGAAACGGTGCAAAAAAACACGAGCTACAGCTACAGTTTAATACTGATGTCTGTTACAACATACAGTTTCAGTCGACAGAAGCAATAACAGTACTAGTTTGAATGAATAGTTCAAATTAACAGCAGAATACTTAATTTTGCAAAAAAAAATATATCAGGGCGGCAGTAAATAAATAATTGTACAAAAATAACCTCAAAGCAGAAACAAGGCCAAGGATGTGCATTATAAAATAAATGAGTTCAGATCAGTTTAGTGTGTGTGTGAGAAGTACAGTTTGTGTTTCAAAATATGTGTGAAGTGTGTGGTGAAAATGTCCATTAAAGAGGGGAGAAAGACCCTGACCATCTCACTATCATTTGTAGAGTATTGTGATAGGAGCTGGCATGAGATTCTCTGTGATGTAAACACCAAATAACTTGGTGCTCTAGACAGCAACCACAGAGGATCTATTGATTTTCAGCATAGAGGGATGACAGTGTGCCCTCGAAGTCAACAACCATTTTTCCTATTTTGTCCAGATTCGTAGACAAGTTGTTGGCTCAGCAAAAGTTAGCCATTGCACCTCCTCTAATGATGTGGCCGTGTCATTAATTAGTCTCCGTGTTTAAAATGGTGGTGAAATACATAGACTACGTTCCTTGACTGTTCCAGCATCACTGCAACAAGTTAAGTGTGAAGCTGAACTCTATTAGAACCATGCTTGTGTTACCAGTGACTGAAAGTGTGTGTTTGACATCAGGTGTTTCGGGAGGCGCGGCGGACTGTGCCCAGTGTAATCTACATGCCCCATGTTAGTGACTGGTGGGAGGCCATCAGTGACACGGTAAAGAGCACCTTCCTCACTCTTCTGCAAGACGTTCCCTCTTTCACCCCATTACTCATTCTCGCCACGGCTGAGAGCAACTACCAGCAGCTTGTTGAGGAGGTGAGGCTAATAATCTAATTTCTCTAACTTGCTTAGTCTGTCTTTGCATAAAATGACATCCTTGGTGTTGCCCTGAAACTGCATTTTGACGCATATATAATTTAACATATCTTGTGTATGAAGGTGTAGTTCCCTTGGTTGCTGCGGTTGAGCATTAGTTTTAGATTTCTCATGCTTTTTGATATAAAAGTCTCAATTAAAGTTTAGTGTGTACTTTAATGTTGAGTACTGACCTGTACTGATCCAATCTTTGTGTTTTCATAATTACTACAACTTGGAATTTCATTAAAATATGCTTGAGTACCAATTAATAGTACAGTAAAAGGAAATCATTTTTTTAAAATGTTTAATATTAAATGTATTTAAAATAAGTTCATGTCTGATTTGTCCTCCCTATTGTTTTGGCTCCCAGTTATTTTAACCTTCCATAGTGAAATCACTATCACATCCTGTGTGAAATAAACATTGTAAAGTTTCATTCGTTGCGTATGATTATATGTTAATATTGTAATGCACACTGGAAGCTGTGAATGTACTGTTTCTTCTAACAGAGAGAGAGAGAGAGAGAGAAGCAACGTAATACAAATAGAATCAAAAATGGTGTTAAATTATATTACATTGTATTTACACCAGTTTAAAGATAATGTAGGGTGCATGGTTTTGCATTTGATAAAGAGGTACAGTTGTAGGGTGCGTGTAGTTGTAAGTATGAGGCATGAATAATAGTTGTACCAGTATACACAGACGGTACTAAGTGACAGGAGTGGTGGATACTACCCTGATTTGAGAAGGAAGCTGAGGCTTAACTAGTCTCAGCCTCAGACGTCACGCCCACGGAACGTTGGTTAAACGTCTGATGCATATGTTACACTTAACTGGAAATACTTCAGGAATCTTGAAGTTGTCATCTGATTGGTTGAATTTTATCGGGAAACAAAGTGCAGACGTGTGATCACAGACGTGTGATCCTACTGATTTACTCGGTGTTTTGATCAGATGTGGTA
>JBBPDC010000156.1:7355650-7376178 GCA_037974485.1 Hemigrammopetersius urotaenia | reverse complement strand
GTTTGACATGTCGGTCAAACGGCCTTATGGGCGGGCCTTGGCCAAAGAAAGCTGCTATGAATTCCAGACCTTCAGCTGTCAGTCTGAAGGTCTGGCTATGCGAGACTAAGGCTTAACTGTCATAGTCCTCCTCTCCTCTGATACAGAAGGGAGTCCTTGTACAGAGTGATGAAAGTTGAAAGGAATTACTTCCTGTGGCATTCTCTAACTCAGCAGAGCTGGGGAAGTCTCTTGCTGCAACTGGCCAGGAGCTTGTGGCTTGGGTGCAATGTCCATGATGTTTAAATGTTTTTAAAAGCATCCTTTTTTCCCCACAATCGGTTCCAGTGTCTACTCCACAGAGCCAGCCTTACTAATCAGGATATTCCATTCATTATTGTCACTGTCTCAGACACTTTTGCCCCACCAGACTGTAGCAAAGTATACTGCACTAGCAACAACAGTCTGGAAGATGATGTGCAACATCGTGCTGAGCACATGAATGGAACTGAACTTCCTCAAGTAGTGTCTCCCTTCCTACACACAGGCTCTGTTGCATTTCCAGTCCAACTGTTGTCAAATTGGGCTCGCAGGCATCTGCCTCTCCTCCAAGGATGAAAACTCTGTTTACAATAGTCCTAGTAGTACTGAAATCCACAGCCTTCCAGCCTTCTTTGTATGAATGAAAAAGTGCTTGTTGAAGCAGGTAGATGATGGCAGGTAGCAGGTTGTTTACTCCCTTCTGAGGGTGAATGGGGAACTCCGGTGGCTTTCATGGTATGGGGTTCTAGGGCAACTGGTCTGTAGTATCGAGAGCAATTGAAAATTTTCTGGTATCTAAACAAGGCAGGGTGTCTTTCACTGCATGTGAACCGTCTTCAGATCCACAGCTCTTCAGGATTCTGGACTGATACCCTCAGGGCCTGCAGTTTTGCTCTGGTGCACACCTTACTGCTGGAAGCAGTTGTTTGTTGTGTAAGAGAATGGGAAAGGGTTTTGTTGTGTTTGTCCATGATTGGGTAAAAGCCCATGAGGTATGGTGAGGGGAGCAAAGTAAGCCACTGGTGTTGATTCATAGTGAGGTGTGAGGCAGGCAACTGTGGTAGCAGGGAGGGTGTGAGGTTGGAAGCGATAGGAAGCTTTGTGTTAAACCTGTTGGAGGAACTTGTTGATATCACTGACCCTTTTAGGTTTCCCTAAGCTGGATTTAAACATTCAGCTGGATGGATTCAAACACAATGTTTAAGATTTAGTTTTTACAACTTTAATGCGATCAACAGAATTGCTTAATGTGTTTTATTATTGCATTAAAATGCACAGCAATAAGTTCACTTTTATTTAGCACAGTACTGTGATTTTATAATTTTGATATTTTTCTTTACTTGAGGTAAAGATTATGTTGATGCTCTATTTATTCAAGGCATTGTGTAAAATTAGCATATTGGATATGTATAATCATGACTGTCTTCTTGCCAAACTAATACTATTCATCAGATAACAAATAAACTGGAAGTCTAACTGTAAAGTACACTGTACACAATTACTGAAAGTACTCAGCAAAACAAGCTTGATTTGTGTGGTGTGTACTTACATATGTTTTTAGACTGCACTCCTTATGTCTGCAATAAAAATTGCATTTTATCTGAAGTGTGCAGCCCTAGTTCAGAAGACAATTGAATGTCTTTTAGTTCAGCTTTTATGTTTTTTTGAGTCACTATTCAGGTGGGTTGCTGAATGTGCAAAAACATCATTAAGAGATACTAGAAAAATCCCATCTCACACCATGTACCTGAGATTTTTTTAAATGGAATGCTTCAATCAAAATTGGTGTTTTATCAAAAATGTTCAAATCCCTGCTTTAAAAAGGTCCAGATTGATACAGGAAGACAAAGTATGCAAGAAAAGACTTGGCCAATGTCAGTAACAGCTAATTCTCATACCGTGTTCCTTAATCTTCGGTTTTTCAGTTTTACCCGTTTCTGTCTCCCCGTGGACCTTTTTTCCCCATTTAGTTAAAACTCTGTGAACTCTATAAGACACTTTTTTAGTGATTTCCTCCCTTTATTAACTCTCATACCTGTCATTCTTCATCCATGACATATTTCCTGCACTCTCGCTTCTTCTCCTATTTTTCTCCTCTTTTGTTTGATTTTTTTTTTCTCCCTTTTTCTCGTTCTAGTCTCTTTTTTTCTTTTCTTTTCTTTTTTTATATCCCATCATTTTTATTCCTTCACCAAGGACAACGGGAGCATTGCAATCAATTCACTGGTTTAAAAGAAAAAAGAGTGAGTGAGAGAGAGGAGGAGAGAGTGAAAAGTGCACATCAAAAACGAGCTTCCCTAATTACGCCAATGGGCTACTGCTCTGGCATGGCCATGTTTTCACCCTGTGAAGAGCCGTCAAGAGCCCGTAGGAACCCATGCTGTGCGGCCAGGCTACCTAGAGCGCACTGCTGGGGCATGATTGGCTGGTGGCGAAGCCCTTGATCGTAGTCCTGCCAGAGAGAGCGCTGCCCACCAGGAGGGCATGATAGTGCTGGGAAAAGACAGCTAATTTTATTGACAGAAGCTGCTCACTGTTTCTCTCCAAGGTACATTCATTAAAAACTGATTTATTCCACCCAGAAAGGAGGATTTTTAATTGATCGTAATGAGGACGTCGTGGTTAGGAGCTTTTGCTCTCCATTTCGCATGGGTTTCCATCCCTTGATTAAGATTTGATCCATAATGTTTGAAAGGGGAGATTCATTACTTTTCTGTCCTTTTGAAATCTGTCAAGTTTTTTTTTTTTGCTTCTGGTGATACCTTGCTGATGAGAATTGTGCTTTTAATCTTACAGGCTACATTAGCATGACTTGTCCTGTAGTCTAATAACCTTTTGCTATTAAATTTGTCATTATCACTCAATTTGGGGGTGACAGAATTTCAGAGCCTTTCATAACAATTGTTACTCTTACCCAAGCTTTGTGATGGCCTTAAATGAACTTTTAACCTGAGCCCTGAGGTGGTCTGGTGTGTACACATGCTGAGAATTGACCCTTTGAATCCTGAAAAGCAATCCGTGCTTCAAAAGACATTTCAAACCCCTTCAGTTGAGCTGTACTTTCCTTAGATCACCGTGCCTTGGCTTGAGAGCCCACTCTTAATCTGAGTGGGGGTCCAATTCCGAAGCAGAGATCAATGTAGGAGCTTTGCAATAACACCAAAAGCTCACATAATAAAAGAGCTGGCCCTTAGTGTCTGTAGAGCAAATCATTCCAGCTTTAGCCTTCATGTCCGTTTGCACATGGCCCAGCGAAGATGTGGACAAAAGCAGAGAGGAACGTTGAGTAATTGAGAGGACATGTTCAGTCAAAGGTGGATTCCAGTTCCAAATGTGTTGCATCAATAGAAGGAGGTGTTGATTTAGTTTATTCTAGAGCTTTTGAAGATGATGGTGAGCTCTTAGAGTTCAATAGATCTATTACTGGGATGATTACAAGAATGTAGAGAAGATCGCCAGACATTTGCTCGCTAACGCTCTGCCGTGTTACTGGCACATTCTGCACGACAGCTGTCCTCTCTGCAGTGCTGCACGTCAGGGGCAAGGCCTCATTCTGCCTTGCGTTGGACTATTAAAGAATAGTCTCAGCCTTTCCTGCTTTGTGTGTAGGAGAGACAGGTGGGAGCACACCGTGTAAACTAGGGATGGAAATTGCCATATAGGCAACACTTTGAAATGATCAGGATATTTTGGCCATGATTACGATTTATCGTGATTCTTTCTGATTTCCTTTCTTCTCTTGCTGTGATGCAAGAGAGAACAACTTCTTCCTTTTTTGGACTTAAAAAGCAGTGCCATCGGAGTAGATGAATGTATGTATATGTTGTGCCAAAAACATATACATTTTTATTTTCATCCCACCTCTAGTGTAGGTTGTATATGTTTGTGTCATGGTTTCTCACAGGCTTGCGATTTTACGGTACTGTCAGTTTTTGATGTGTTCCCACTAAGAGGTGACCTCTTTTCCACATGATTTGCTGCTCACTGTGCAAGTTTTAAGCCGCAACTTAATAAAAACGCACGTTTTTTTTGTGTAAAAATGTTTGTGAAAGTGTTAACATTACAGATGTCACCTTTAAAAGGACAAATTATTGCACATAAATTTTTTTTCTCCAATGTTAGAGACTACAGAAGACACAAAAAACACGAGTTTTTTCACTGATATTGCCATCCCAATCTATATGAAAAACCTTTTCAGTGTTTGTGGAGTAAATATGCTTTCTATGCTTGCGTTTATGGTTTTGGTTTCTATACGTTTCTGTCCTCCCCTGTTGTTTGAGTTGCAGGCGAGGTAAAAAACCTCAACTGCAAATCGTTTTCCTTACGGCTCCATTCTGTACTTTTCAGATTATATATCTAGTCAGTACCTTCGGGTTTAACTAACCAAAATCCTCACCTGCTGTTTGACTGTTATACTCTCTGGCCTCCCTAAAGAATGTGGACTGGGGGTTAAAACAAACAAAATAGAAGCAAGCCTTTTGAAAATGGAAAAAATCAACCAATCTGAACTGCACCAGCCGTCATTTTTTGATATAGAAATCAGTGCCATTAATGCAAGAGTGATTGTCATGCTCTTACTTTTCTTGGGTCTGTCATTATGGAGCGTAGAACGTTTTGCATCAGCAAAAGCTATAAATGTCTGGTGGTGATGTGCAGAGCATCGCTCCATCCCTCCTAATGCCAGTTATCTAGAATAGAACAGTTCTTGATATCCGGTCCTAGTCAAAGTTGTATTATAAGTGTTATGAAATAAGGAGAACAAAATATAATTACGTTTCATTGCCTTACTGCATGACCATTAAGCAAACCAGTAATTGTTTTGGTCTTAGGAGCTAAAAATTTCCATTACAGATAATATCTGTCCATATGATTTTAACATGGTAAAAAATGAATAAAGTAGCCGTTAAACAGTGGTTTGCTAATTAATATGGGTGGCATTTGTCAGCTATGAATGAACATGATTGTCATTTCTGACACTCAGATTAAGAGCAGAAGCTTTTTTTTTTTGTTATTGTAACTATGATGGTGTCAATGTTCAAGTTATACTCAAGTTCAGCTATTTAAGCCTGGTTTGCTTTAATAAAGATAATACATTGTGGTAATTAAGTCTTCACAAACTAATACAATATTAAGTGCATACAACTCTCATATTATTAGGGATATATGCAGTATTGGTGCTTTATTGGCATTTTTACCCTATTTTTAACAGCTGCACATGAATGTACTTGATGAATCTGTCTTCTGAGGATATAACAGTGAATTGGTGCTTGATTAAATACAAGACTATACTATAGGCTGTGAATGTATATTATCACACAATATTCCAAAAATCACAGCATGCTCTTTATCTGGAATAGACACAGATGTTTCAAACACTCAGCTGAACTTGTATAAAATGCCTTAAAAATATGTACCATAAAAATCAATGTTACTATTAAATTAAGGCAAGCCACACTGTAGTAAAATACTGTATCAGTTAAAGGGTCAGTAGTAGTAGTATTATCTGAGTGTTTGAAATACCTGTGTCTATGCCAGATAAACACCATGCTGTGATATTTGGAATTTTTATGTTATTTTAACAGCCTATCCCATAGCCTTATATTCACTCTGTATAATCTTCAGAGCAAGACAGTTAAGAAGGTGGTGCTGTGATTCAGAACAATAGCCTGCTCATTTCCATCCAGGTTGCTCACTGGACTTTATAGGCAGAATTAATATATCTGGCCATAACTGTAAAGTAGAACTACATTCATAAAAATAGATGTCTCCTTTGTGTCTGAGCACAAACCAGAGTGTCCTCTGGGTTTTTTTTTTTTTTTTGAGTTGTCATTGCGTGCATAAAGTTTTTTGCTTGTCTCTACACTTTTTCCTCTCCATGAGGCCTGCTATGCTACTCTTCATTTTCCCTTCTCTGTGATTAAATCCTGTTTGCCCAAAACTTTTTTAATCTTACATTCCAACCTCGGGAATCATTGAAGGTCCAATTTGGTAATACAACACGGAGGATGCCTGGAATCTCTTCTTGTTTTGAGATACTCATGCCGGTTTCATTTTGCTCTTCAGATCGGTGCCTATAAATACAGAATGCTTACAAAGTGCCTTTTGAAGTGTTAGCTGAATGGGACACTACTCCTTGATGGGAGAGATGAGAAGGCATAGGGAGAGTCTGCTATGCTCTTTATTATAAATGGTATAGAAAAAAAAGTATAAAAAATGAGTATAAACGGTTATCATCAGTAAAGTGGTAGGGGAAAATCAAATGTTTGAGTTTGCCCAACTTATTATGAAGGGCGTTGTGTTTTCTGAGGATTTTGAAGAGATTTTGTATGAACATTGTTGTCTCATTATTATGAGTTTGTCTTTTGAGGGCTGATGGTCACCATGACACCAACAAAAGGTATTATTTATGATTGTATATGTGTCAGAATAAGTGACCTCTTTTTGTGTCTTTGTAGGTAAAATGCATCTTCAGTCTTTCATATGGAGAGGTGGTATGTCTAACAACGCCAGGAGAGGAGGACCGCACAAAGTTCTTCAGTGACCTCATACTGGTACAGGCAGCCAGGCCACCCCCTCGCCGGAGGAAAAAAGGTATGACAGAACATTGTAAAGTGAGCGTGCACAGTACCGGTCAAAAATTCAAACCCACTTGATTAAATTTCTTTTTTTTATAATCATAAAGACATTTTGGTCCAAAGACTTATGTCTAAACACTTCAAATTTGTTTCTAAAGCTAATCAGAAAGGTGAGGATGTGAAGCCTATGAATTAATTTCTTTCTAACCCAATAAAAAGTTAATACATTTTTTAAATGGTCTCTAACAAGCTTTCATTTAGATTTTTAGTAACATTTGAAGTTGGAAAATGTTGACTCACAAGCCATTATGTCATCCTAATGACTAAAATATGTGCTACATTAAAAGTTAATTAGTTAATTAGAATATCAGCCCTTCTTAATGTGTTTGAGCCAGTGAGTTGTGTTGTAATGAGGCGGGGTGGGTCTAATTAGCTCTTCTTGGAAGAACATTGTAATAATTTTTGATGTCTTCGCAATTAGCTTTAGGGTTCAGATTAGAAGTCTTTACAATTAGCTTTAGGGTTCGGATGAGAATAGTCTTATTGTATAGGTAATACATAAGGCACGTATGCTTGAACCTTTGTCCTGACAAGTCATAAAAACGTTTGTGTCTGTCCAAATTGTGAAGCTTTTTGCTTGGTACAACTGTACTGTCAAATGCAAGCTTATCCCAACTGACTTTTATGCATAAAGTCTGCTTTCATTACAATTTTAGTTTCTGAGAGTATGGTACAAGCAAGTTTGGTCCATTGTGTATGTAATTTGAGTCTCAGTATGCTTTATGTAGTCTTTTTCTAAATCACAGCACTTGTGCCATCAGCATTCTGAAGGAGCTCCCTCTTCTCCCTTCTCTGTCAGTGTTGGGTGGGTGTGCAGTTGGGATGACTGTGGGGTGATTGGATTTACTGCCAGGCTGACCACAGTGTTTAAAAGGATTTCACACACCACACACTGTCCCCCCAGCTGCTAAGCGTGCCCTGAGAGAGGGAGTGGGGCTGGTAATGACTGTGAAGGTTTTTGTGTGTTTGTGTGTGTGCTGGAGAGATGGGCAGTGAAGGAGATGTATTGACGAATGAATTGGTAGAAGAAAAAGTAATGCAGCAGTAAATGTTTTTTCTATTCATAAAGAATCAGTACAGTTGCACAGTTGTGAAGTCTTGATATTTAGTCTATGTTGCAGCAACTAAAGCTGAGAAAAAACTTCAAATGAGACTTTTGGAAGCAAAATGACAAGGTGTCTAGAATTTCAGAGACTAAGACGTCCCAAACGTTCACGTTTCACGGCTGCCTGCATTCATGGGGGCCGCTGTAAATTGCTTTAAATGTTGGTGTTAAACCCTGTGTGGGATGGGAAAATTACTATTGATTATTTTTCAGTTAAGTGCATTTAAAAAAAAAACACAGCAAATTATATAATAGTCACAATAATCGCTAGTTTACTTGATTGCTCAAATAACTGATTGTGACAGCCCTAACACACAAGATGTTATCGTATGTTGTGCTGTAATTCTGTTCAGTTTATTTCCTTCAATTTCAGTTTCTCTCTATTCTTTGCAGTACATGATCAAGTGTATTATCACCAAAGACTAAAGTTGTATCAAAGAAGCAGATTCAAATCTGAAGTATACATTTTACAGAATTAATTGATAATTCCTTCATTGGGTCATTCAGTGGAAATTACTTGTACCTAATTGTGTGTGATTGGCCACTTCATTACCACCACACCGGACTGCTGGTGTGGAAGGGAGAGTGGAAGTAGAACTTTAGTCCCTAAAGGAGTGAACTTCATAGGAAAAACAGATTTTAACATCCGTCAGTAGCATCACCCACAGTTTTAATGACCACTCCCATTACTGCTGCTAAAATCACTGGGGTTACAGTAGGCTACGTGCCTAATTTGTCATAATTATAACATGCTGTGATGAAAGCATTTCGTGTTTTTAGACATTGCTTTTTTTTTATTAATCTGATGATTCATGTTTTATACGATGTTAAAAACCCTCGCAAAAACCTTTTCCTTGATTTATTTCAAACAAAAATAGTCAAAAAAACATTTCATGTTTATTGTTCTGTGATGTTTAGTCAGATTTTTCTGAAATGGGCTTTTAAACAATAACACACAGCCTTACACACAACCCTACCATTCTAAGGATTCCTTCTGGACAGTATATTACTATGATGGTGGGTAGTTCTGCTGTAGGGGGTAGGATGGCAGAGATGGGCTTTTAAATGGTAATGTAGACATGAAGGCCCATAGATGGGAAGACAGGGGGTGTTTCAAGTAGCTGCTTGGAGATCTGAATATAATAGCTGCCCTACTTCCACCAGCTGTAGTATGACTGACGTTTGAGGTCTCAAACACTCCTCATTAATCACGATTACTTTAACTGTTAACTCTTGCCTCCACAAAGTAGATTTCTTGTGCAGAGTCGGGGGAACAGACTTCTGAGAAGGCACTTTGCCCAGACCTTATAACTAGCTGTGTGAAAGTGCTAAGAAGTTCACTGTCAGCAGTGTTTTCCATTTCAGTCATTAAAGCAGTTGATTATATTGACCAGCAGTTGTTAGCCAAATAATTCCACTGAAGAATGTTTGGCTATCCCAGGGGTCGCTGTGGGTGCAGGTTTTCGTTCCAACCAAGCAGGAGGCACACCTGATCCCACCTCTGTAATCAGTTGGTCTTGGTTTTCAGTTACTCAGGTCTGGCTTCTTCTTGGTTGGAATGAAAACCTTCACCCACAGCGGCCCTTTCTGGACAGGTTTGAGACCCCTGGGCTATCCTCTGGCAATATAGAAGCTGGTCTTTTTGTGGTTAGCAGTTGGTTGCATTAGGTGAGGGCAATTTAAAAAGTATCAATAAACTAAAGATGCAAAATGTTACTGCGTCCAACAAATGTCAAATAATTTATATTAAAGGTATTGCAAAATGGGGATTTTAATACATTAAAAGGTATTGCAAACACAGTATGCTCAAAATACTGATATACTTTCCATATCATGCAGCCCTAGAATAAACTCCACAATCTTCTAAAAGGCAGTATTTTCTTGTTTTTTATGTGGTGCAGACTTGAGCCCTGTGACTGCTGGAATAGGCTTCCGCACCCACAGCCCTGATTATCCCTTTCGGATAATGGTTGCATAATGGATGCACAAGCCATTCTCTGACTGTTATTTTGGATAGAGCGCACTCTGTGTAGTACTAATAAAATAACATGTAAAAATGCTTATCTGTGTTTGTGTCTATAGTGTGTGAATATGAGGTGCTACCTCTGGTGGAGGACCCTGGCCCTCGGCAGCTCTCTCCCATGGAGCAAAGGCGACTTGATGAGCAAGAGGACAACACCCTGCGCGAACTTCGCCTCTTTCTCAGGGACGTCACCAAGCGGCTGGCCACAGACAAGCGCTTCCAGATTTTTAGCAAGCCTGTGGATATTGAGGAGGTGAGCTAGTCAAGCTGCTGTTGGGATTGTCTCTTTGCGATCTTGCCATTTGTGCCCGGGGCACTCATTGCTCTGTATTACTGTTGCATTACCTGGACAAATAATCTCAGAAATATTGTGATTAACTTTCTTTTATTACAGGCTGGCATATTAGATGCCTGAAGCAGTGTACTTGAGTATATCTAAAACCACTGTTTTGGCTTGTATAATAAGTTAAATATGCTGAGCTTTTATAGTTAATGGTTATATACTGACACAGAACATGCACATTTCAGCTGTTTTGTTGAACATTTAATTTGAATGTTTTGAACATGATTTTTTTAAGGTGTCAGATTATCTTGAGGTCATCAGAGAGCCTATGGACTTGTCTGCCATCATGACGAAGATAGACACTCACAAGTACACGACTGCCAAGGATTTTTTGAAGGATGTTGACCTCATCTGCAGCAATGCTCTGGAGTACAATCCAGACAAGGATCCAGGAGGTACGAGAAAAACACCTTTCGTATTTAAAATCACAGGTATTTTACAGTTCAATATTGAGTATGTCTGACAGTTTCAATCTGCACCAGAGAGGGTGGCGGCACTGTAACTCTAATGACTACACATTCAACTAATAGAAAACTGTCACACTTCAGATTGCAGGTTTTTAGTGTACCTGTCTGGACCTGAAAAATAATTTACTTCAGTTTTGATCATTATCAGCAAAACTACAAGTAGTCCTGTCTGTGTTCATGAATTTTTTTTTTAATTGAGAAAATCAGAACAGAACAACATTTTTTGTTTTTTGTTTTATTTTTGACTGTTTATTCCCAAAGATGCTGTATACCCCCTTCAGAATGTGCTCTATAAGCGTTTGTACTTCTGAATATAAATATAAAAGCCACATACAGTTAATAATAATGCACACTGTGAAGAAGAGAATTTTGCATTTCAAGATGTAACTAACACAAACTGTGAATCTGTGAGGAGTTCCTCACAGCATCTATTATCTTAATTATTTAAAATGTAATTTCTTGCATGCTTTAAAAAGGCAGTGGTATTGAAATTATAAAGGATTTTACATTATACAACAAAATGTTTTTTCCAGAGTCATCCCACTCAGTTGTTTTTTATCCAGTATTGCCAATTGAGAAATTTTTTTTTTCGCTTCACTGATTCACTGCTAACATTTGAGTCAAAGAGGATTCATTGTGTACCAGTTCATATAAGTTAGTCGATTATTATTAAACCAGAATCCTTTGATATATTTAAAAGAAATAAATGCATATGGTGTCCATACTCCCCTATTTCTTAGTATTTTAGGATGCTTTGGAGGCCAGTATCTGTTAAGCATGTCAATTAGTTATTAAAACATGAAGCTGTACGGGCTGCAATTATTATATAAACTGTTCCCTTTTTAACAACATTAAATATTTCTATTGTTGCTTAATTGTCTTAGTCTCCAGGAATAATTGCTGGCATATTGAATGATGTTCGGGAAAATGCTAGACTGTGATCATGAATAAATCATGTCTCCCCTTTTAGTGGGACAGTGTGGGTCATTTGTTTAAATGCAGTATCCACAAAGGAGCAATGAAAAGGACAGTGCAAATGCAAATAGCCACTTTAATGAGGGAACCAAAGAAGCTTTGGCTGTGCTTGGACCAAGGGAATATGGAGCCCAGGTCCCATCATAATTCCATTTGTTGGTATTACTTTGCCACTCAACCATGAATATTATTCTTGAAGTCCGAACACTGAAGTGTCCTCCTCCTCTAGGTCCTGACAAAAAATGCAAATTTATTTCTTGACTTTGTATGTTTTACCTTTTACTTTTCAAGTCTTCTTGGACTTGTTTGGGAACCATTTGAAAATAAATCAGAAATTCACTTCACTTTGGAGGGGCCTAAACTGTATGATAACTAACAGATTGCATTGATGTTATCAATGTCTCAGCAATGTGTGCAAGCATGGTCAGTCATGGTCAGTTGTTTTTTTTTTAAACTATAGGACAGAATGTGTCATGTGTCCCTGTACTTGGTTGAATTAAAGCTCCCACATCCTTTAGTTCCTTCCTTCTCTTCACTCTTTTTGTACATGCTTTCATTAATTTCTTCCTCCAATTAAGAGCACAACCCTGGTAGACCTTTAACTGTATGCCTCTCTCTTTCCTGAAGACCCTATCCCTTTTTAGAGTGATCAAGGTCTGTTCTATAAACTTGCACTGATGATTTTTTTTTTAACATTTCTTTGTTCCTTGTAAAGGTGGAAGCCTTAATAATGCTACCTTAGCAATTATAGTCAAAGAAAACGTCTCATCTTTACAATAGAGCTACCTCCTTTCTAACAGCCTATGAACAGAGCAGCTGTGATTGAATTTCACTGGGGATTGGAGTGTCAAAAATAGTTTTCTTATTCAGACAGGCAGACAGGCTGAGAGTTGAGTTCTGTTTTAAAGTTCTTGAGTGCCATAGGCATGACTTTAGCACAAGTGAATCATTACTGGGCTTTCATGATGGGTTAAGAATAGTTGCAGATTAATATTAGTACTTTGTTACAAAGCTGTTTTTTTTGTTTTGTTTGTTTTTAAGCATTGTGGTTTCCACTTGTCAAATAGGTGTTTAATTGCTCTAAGGCTCAGGACATCCCTCTGATGGACTTGCAATTTTATCCAAGTCAGTAGATTGGCTAGGCTGTTTTAACTTTCACTCTGTTACTTTGAAAAGAAGTACAAATTTGAAAAATTGACTTCTTTTTTTCCCCTCTCACTTACATCTAAGGACAACTGTTCTGAGATGGGTGATTTTGCCAGATATGTTCTTATTGTTATTTAAGGACTAAAATGTGGAATTGTTTGTTCACAGATAAGATTATTCGACATAGAGCCTGTAGTCTGAAGGACACGGCCCATGCAATGATTGCCTCAGAGCTGGACCCAGAGTTTGACCGCATGTGTGAGGAGATAAAAGAGTCACGCAGGAAAAGAGGTAAGAAAATAAAAACAAAGGCCACGCTTCATTGGTTTATGTTCAGAACAAAACTGTGATTGTAATTACAGTTGTGATGACAAACATCTGCCAGTAGAGAAAAAAGTGAACTGCTAGGTTAGATCGTTATCCTTAAGTAGCTGTTTCTCTGTTCTCTTTAGCTCATCCATCGCAATGTGAGTTCAAAAACAAGATTATTACATGATCCTCACTGTAATCTTTTACTCACTAACAGTTCTGGCTAAATGTCAGTCTGTTGTTGCAAGGCAACATTTGTGTCTGCTACTTTGTTTTAGAATGCTTGTCAATTTTTTCCCCATTTGCACTGCAGTGCTGAATGAAATTTTGCAGGCCATGGTGTGAACTGCTTAAGAGAAGTGCCAGTGAATATTTTATGCAGCACGGTGGAGATGTTAAATGCATTAGTTTTATAGAGTGAAGGCTGACAGTCCTGCATTAGGTTGTGCAAGAAAGCCTCATTTGCTTTTACAGTCTATTACTTCTACACTGTTTTAAATTAAGCAGCACCCAGCGTCTCTCCCTTCTGACTTCGGATGAAATGTGGAGGCTTACGGAATCATGAGAAGACTGACTCACTGACTTGTTCACTGTCTCTTTGCATCACTCCAGTAGTTTCTCACTTAGCAGCCAACTTTCACAAATACTGTAGACACACAAACTTTTGTGTGCTCACATCCCTCCTGACTTGGGCTTGTCAGAATCTCTGTGGTAAGTGCTGCTTCTATATGAACTCTCCTAGAACTTCAGACCCCGCTTCAGCAGGCACCTGCTCCAGTTACCACGGCAGGCAAGAGGCCAGCAGGAGAAGAGACCACTGGGAGCACATCTCAGACCGATGGAGTGGAGAAGCATTGCAGCAGTAAGTACACACAACACACACAAATCAATCCAAGACAAAGTTAAGATGTTCTAGCATATATTGTATTCATTTTGCCAGTACTGCTATGTATGTAATCAGTAGGATGTAGATTTGTTAATTTGCTTTTCTGAAGCAGGAACAAAATGCACTTGATTCAGATCATTAACAAATTACAGAAGTGTAGCAGTAGATGATGATTGTGAAATTTTGATATTTTAGTAAAAAAAAAAATGGGTTTGTGAATTGTGATTGTGACAATGTATCATAGAGATTGGACCAGTTAGCAAACCAGATTACCACTCCTCCTGCCTCTTATCTCTAGTGTTGTTAGTAGATTTGAGCTCAAGCTGTCATAATATACATTGTGGTTATGCTTGTGAGAATATTTAATTATGAACCTAGTATTAGGAATGAAGTCTGATCGGCAGTTGTGTATTTTACGCTCCTGACTGATTAATAAGACCTTCATGAACTGAATTCAGAGCATTCAGGGATGATGCCAATCTGTTTAGAGTTGTGGCCTGGAAGGAATCCAACTTGACATGTTTCCAAGTAATAAGAGATTTAATATTGGTGTAATAGTGGCAGTTTAAAATAACAGTTGCAGTTTTTTTGTCTCCTTTACCAAAATTGGTTCTTCAAGGAAATTGGAAAAAGGGTTAACCCAGATGTAGTCGATCAGCAGAGATGTGCATTTAACAACAGCTTAACACATATGCACATGTATCTACACCAGTATATGTATACAGTAAGCCCCTGATTAGTCGCGGTTCAGCAGTCATGGCATCAGCCTCTCATGGATTTTTTCTCCTAGAGAATCTTGTGTTGCTCCACGAGTGTTCTTGTGTTCTTGTGCTATATATCTGTACAAAAACATACAAAAAAACAAGACGCATAATCTCTCAAACTGTTTGACTCTCTTCCTTTCAAAATACAAAAAGGCAAAAAAAGTAAACAAATTGAAAATATCTAAAAATGGTTGAGGATCATATACTCTAATTTATCTTGCATCAGTGTATCCCCAGGAGTGGACTTTGTATGTACCAAGTCTGTTTTATTTAAATAACTTATAAAGGAACCCCAGATAATGTTAAAGGGGGATTGACTACTCCGGATTGCATGTAACTTTAATTTTTACTTTAGTTTAGCACTGGATCTATGATGATAACATTGCTTACAATCTCCATAAGTTAGTAGTCACCCAAACATTCTCTGTACATCCCAAAAACTTTCTACCTGAATTGTGTAATTGTGAATGAGACAGTCAGGGAATTGAAAAGTTTGTTTTCTCTTGGTCTGGTTTGGGATATCTGCATAGAGCCAGTATATTAATTTTATTGGCTAGAGTACATCTGTGTAGTACTTAGTTTTAGGAGGATTTCAGTCCTCTAAAGGCCTTTGTTGGTTTTGTACAGACTCCTCACACCACCAGGCCTGATTGAGCTGTAAGGCTGTGCAAAGCTGCTTTGCGTTGCCAGTCAAGGCTAACTAAGCCAGAATAAAATTCTCTCGGTTCTCAGCCAGCAGGGGCTCATTAGATTTCAGAGGCAATTGTGTAAGACTAGATGTATTTTAGAACATTAATAAGGGAAAACTTGAGGCCTCAGGAAAACTTGTGATGTTTTACTGTTATTTTTTTATTCTGTTTTTACACTGTTACCAGGGCAGCCCTATTTACTCTTTATATGTCTTGGTCTTAGCAATAGTTTTAAGGTAAATTTTAAGGTAAATATTAAACTTGCGTACCTTTTTAAATTATTCTAGCATCATTGAATAGCTGGATGTACTGTAACACAGTTTCATCTGTATACAGGTATGTTATTCATTTTGGGATATTGTTTATCCAGACTGCATAATGGACCATTCTAATTGACATTTCATTTATTTTGTGCTTTTAAGGATCTTTAATGTTTTTATTGTTGTTAAATATTAAAAGTAATATTCCTTAATTGTAAGATTTAAACTTGAAGTATAATTATCTATAGTAACTTGGGTTTTTTTTATATAGACCATGTATTTGAGCTTGGTTTGAGATTGTTGCACATACTGTGAGCATTGATGATAGAGGTGCCCCTTGGACAGGCTTTCCACTAGATTTAAAAGTAGTTCTGTGGGGGTACCCAATCAGAGCATTTGTGAGGTCAGGTACTGATGTTGGATAAAAAGGCCTGGCTTGCATTTGATGTTTCAGTTCATCCCAGCGGTGTTCATTTGGGGAGAGGTCAGGACTCTGTGCAGGCCACTGGAGTTCCATCTCAACCAACCATGTCTTTGTAGATCTCGCTTGGGGCAAAGGGGCGTAGTCATGCAGGAAAGTGTCTTCTGTAAACAGCATATAGCTGTCTAAAATGTCTTTCTATTCTGTAGCATTAACATAACATGTGCATTCAGAACTGAACTCAATCATGAACTTTACCCCCCCACACACTCACTCTCTCTCACACGCGCGCGCACACACACACACACACACACACACACACACACACACACACACACACACACACACCCTTAACTGAACTACTTTGTCTTCTTACACAATCTATATACACACTGACATGTTCTGACTTACACAACTTACAACATAGTATCCCTCTCTATTTATAAAATACTGCACATGCTTTGATAACCAACACCTCTGCTGCTAGAATATGGTTTTCTGTCATAACATTGGATTCATTCAGCTGTCAACTGCACTAAATGTTGGCTTGTCCTGTTGTTTTGGTTGTGTTTTTCTTGCACTCTTTCTCCTGGTCTTTTTGCACTCTGTGTATGTTGTCCTGCCTGTACTTATGTAGTCTTGAGGTGTTTACTTTTTGTTGTTCTGTTGCTCCATGGTCCTGGAGGAACGTTTCTTTTTTAATGTGTGCTGGGTGTATGACTGAAATGACAATCAGACCTACTTGATTTGACTTGATGACCCTGCTCTGGAACTAAGGGTCCTAACTCAAGCTCTGAAAAACAGCCCCAGGCCATTGTTCATTCACTCTCAACTTTATTGTTAGCACTATACATTCTGGTAGGTACAGTTCTCCTGGCATCTGTTAAACCCAGATTTGTCCACCAGATTACCAGATAGTGAGACGTGATTCATAAGTTCAGAAAACATGCTTCTATTGCTTCAGGGTCCTGTAGCCACGTGTCTTACTCCACTCCAGTTAATGCTCAGCATTGCTCATAGTGATCTTAGGCTTGTAAACAGGTGCTTAGCCATGGAAATACATTTCATTAAACCCTTGATGCACAGTTCTTATGTCGTTGCTGCTTTCAGAGGAAGTTTGGTAGGCTGTGATGAGGGATACAGTTGAAAATTGGTTTGTTTTTTTTTCTCATGTGCTTTAGCAGTGGACAGCCCCTCTCTTTGAATTTGCATAGTGCACCACTTTGTGATTCAGCTGGTGTGACTGCCAGCACTTCCATTTCAATATAAAGCACTTAAAGATGACTGGAGCACAAATTTCATAAACTGACTTGATGCCAAGATGGCATTTTATGTCAGTGCTATGTTTAGTACAACTCATTTTACTGCCTGTGTTTGTACAGGTTCCTTGACGGTGCACCTGTTAGTAATGATTGTGGTTGAAGCACCTGAACGTAAAAATTAGGAGGGATCTTGCCATGCTTCTGGCCGTGTAGTTTCAGGGATTAAAGTTGTCACAGGTCTCCACTAAATTCTTCATGATATTTCACAGGATCGCCATCTGACAGGAACTGAGCATGAATTGAGAACATGTGGTGCTCCTCCCTTTTGTCAACAAATCTAAACAGAGCCCCCTCCATCAACAAATCATCATGCAGCCAATTTCAAACCAATTGTCTGTCCGAAGATTGCACTTTGGCTTTGGCCTTTCTGGGGAATTGTTTTGTTTTTTTAAATAAATGTTAATACAGAAAATGAAGACTTGGGTGGATAATTGAAACTTGTGTAACAGTTTGTTCAGTTGATTTGTTAACTTACATTGGCAGGTATAATGAGGACGTCTTCATTTTCTGGCTCTTGGGTGTTTGCACAATAAAGACTTGAGGGAAAAAGTACTCTGAGCTAGCGGCTCATTATCATGTACAGTAGCATGGTACACTGTTCTGAACTGCAAAACCGTACATTTGTTTAATCCTGATTTACATGTGCTCAGAAACCACTGGGAATCTTTTATGACCCCATTAGGAATCAGGTTGCCAGGTCTGAAAAATGGTACTGCTGTCGGTTGCCAGAACTCTTTGCGTTTTCAGCAGTTTGCTGTGTACTGTGTCTTTGCATTTTGCTTACTGTTTGAAGCTGGTAGGTGAATGTTGCCTTCATGCTTTCATACAGGACCGAATGCAAACAGTGACAGCTGCATGCAGTAAACTTTTATGTGTCAGGTGCAGTGTCACTGTTGTATCATTAACTGTGTCTTTCATGAGACACATCTCGCTCCCTCTCTCTTGCTCTTTTTTCACTGTTCCTCTTGCTCTTATTTTCGCTCTTCCTCTTGCTCTGTTTTTGCTTCTCATCTCAGTAGTGGGCATTTTAGAAGGATTATAGGGACATTTAAAATTTACCCTGAAGCAAATCCTGATTAGTGACTTTAATTGCACTCTTGTTATTATGCCAATAATCAGTTGTATTAATATAAATTGTTGTTTTTTTGTGTGTATTTGTGTATGTGTATTTTCTGGATGGAATGTAATTATGCAAGTCTCTAAGTGTGTTATTGTTGCCCTTGATTGTCCTGCACCTGATTATCCTGAAAATGGAAGGAACTCTACATAGTGCTTGTCTACTGCTGTTCTTCTGATAGCCACAAGATGGTGCATGCCCCTCTAGAGACTCTGATTTAGTGAGCCTCATGCTGAGGCTGTAAACTATTGCAGTCCATCTCTTCTCTGCAAAAAGAATGGTTACATCCTTGAGAGATGAGAAGGGTACCTGTTGACTGTAATAAATACCACGGGATAAGACATAGAGGCTTTCATCCAGTTCTCTGTAATATTTCCCTTGGGAGTAAAGGTCATGAAATAATGCCCACCTGCCAAAAACTGGCTTAACTGGCCTAGCTATTTTTCCAGATTTGGCTTGGACATATTTCTTTGTAGGTCTTATTTCTTTTGGATGAACTGTTATTTTTGCCGGGCCAACTCGTTAATCACCATAATTGTGTTCTGTACTTTATAGAGGCAAAATGATTTCAAAACTGCTATGGACAGTTGGTGATTTCCAACAAACTATGAATTTCTGTAAATGTATTTCAGAGAACTGTGCTTTGAGATAGCAGCCCAGGTGTTCCTGCTACACTCTGCTGGAAAGTAGTTACCAAACTACTACAGTTTGCAGTATGTAACGAAACCTTTAAATACTGTTCATTTGAAATATGCTTTTTGAATGTACCCTACTACTGATCAGGGCTGCATCTGTATTGTGACGTTAGAAAGAATCTGGTGTTCATCCTATCTCTGTGAATGTAGATAACTTTTCTGCTCCTAAACTCAGGTTGGGTTACTTACAAAGGAGATCTCCTTTAAATGAAGAGACGGTTACATACTTTGTATGTTGTCTTAGCTCATTAGATGTTATTTATGTGTTTCATTTTCTTGTTTCTGAAGAAACATCTAAAGTAGCTTTTTAGAACTAGGATGTTAGATGTAATCAGTACAAAAAATTACTGAAAGTAACGTTCATTATACCGTAACTTCTATAAGTGATTTACAAAACTGACCTTAAATCTAAACTTCTAGACCTTAAATAACAGTTTGCTCTTAATCATTAATTAATTTGAATATTACAGATGCTAGTGATCAGAACATCGGCAGATTTCATTGTGTTTTTGCTTAGTTAAACTGCAATCTGAACATCAGACCAGCGTTATTCCAACCGCGACTTATTGTGAGACCCCCGGTACGGCTGAGTAATGTTTTAGTCTGGATCATTGGTTTTGTTACCTGCTGAAGGTACAGGATTCTGGGCCAAGGTGTAAATCATGATTTAAAATGTGTCTGTGATTGGCAAAAACACTCTGTGATTGAATGCACGTTTCCTTAAAGACCAGCAGGGTCTGAGGCTGTATCCAGCATAGAACATTTCATCACTAGATGCTGTTTGATGAATATGCAAAACATTTCATCACTCATCTGGTATCTTCCCAGAGCAAACATTTTCTTATTTAGCAATGACAATGTCGAAATAGACTCAGAATCCCAACAAAGAGTCCTTTCCAGAGAGCTTTTATTTGATAATGGAACAAATCCTGTTTAAATTAAAGGATTATGTTACCATTCATTGCTAAAATTACTAACAGAGCATGAGAGCTAGTAGGAACACATAGCATTATGCAGATTGTTCCGTGGTCTTTATTAGATTTCATTTCCATGTTAACATTTTATTGTAAAGGTAAAGATGTCTTTAGAATCAAATTTATACACAAATAACTCTTTGAACATACGTTTTTAAATCTTCAAGAGCGTAAATAAAATTTTTGAACACCAGGGGCACAGACATAAACAAATAAACAGACATTAACAAATGTTGCAGTAACAGTTTTTATTCCTGTGAACTGCTTCTACATGAGCATGTAGTGAAGTCAGGTACTAATGGTTAGTTTTGTGTCACAAATGACAATCCAGTTGTTGAACAAAATCATTCTTGAGTATGTACATGTATACAGTGAA
>JBBPDC010000156.1:7336071-7349374 GCA_037974485.1 Hemigrammopetersius urotaenia | reverse complement strand
TCTCTCTCTCTCTCTCTCTCTCTCTCTCTCTCTCTCTCTCTCTCTCTCTCTCTCTCTCTCTCTCTCTCTGTTTTCTTGGCATGGGAAATATTAGCACTTGTATTTCCAAAGCTTTGTTAATCAGTTTAAAAACAACATAGAATGTTAAAGAGAACATTTAATAAATACTTATGGTATATAATAAATGTACATAAATTTTACATACATGTTGTTAACAGAGTCTTGTAGTTAAGGGGGAAAATATCAGTAATTAGAGTGATTAAACGATAAAGTATGTGTTTGTAAGCATGTGTCTTGGTCGCTCTCTGTCTCGGTCGCTCAGTAGTGAACATTTTGAATAAAAGGTAGGATGGGCTGCTCATTATCCTCTGATTCTTACTTCAAACACATTCAGTCATAAAACAGACACTTTTATGACTAAAATATAAAAGCCAGGTGTTTTTGTTTTTGTTTTTTTGTTTTTTTTTTGTAAGTTGTAAATTCAGTTACTGTTGATCGGTTATGTGGAATTTCTGCCGTTATAGTATTTTGTGTCTTCAGCTCCTTAGTTGCAGTTTCTTTGAGTCCTTTTTAAAAAAAAAAATCAAATTCTGCTTTGAGCAGATTAGAGCTGAAGTAAAGGAAATATCTAAAGGTTAAATGTGACATGCCTGTTGCTCAAATTTAGAAGTTTTCTAGTATATTGTGGCAGACTCTGTTCTGAAAATGCAGTGCACTTTGAGTCTTTTCCTGCACTTTATGCTTTTTTTTTTAATATTCTGTGTTTAGGACCTGTTTACACTTGGTTATTTAAACATGTCCTGGGTGATCAGAGCCCAAGTGGACAACACAAAATAAAAGTGTAAATGACCACTAAGATGCACTGTGCTGTCATGTTCACATATTTCTTATAGTGTAAATTCTAATCTGTACTGACGTGTCTCTGACAATGACATCACAGGAAATGCATCATGTGATTGTGTGCCAACGCTCTACAATAGAGAGGAGCCATGTATTTCCAGGTAGCATTTCCAGATTGGCTGTTTAAAATAATTTTAATATTTTTAACTGACCTCTGGTATTATAGTATGTCATCACTGTGAGAATTTTGACACTGTAAGCAGAGCTTTTTGCATCATTGATGTAAGATTCTGGTAGAAATGTTGTAGACTTTGAACACAAGCGGTCATCTGGACACCATGGAGATATGTAATACATGTATGTAAACAGCAACATGTCTCAGCTGTCCAATCGTGATCCGATCACCTGCAACACATTTTTAAACCAATGGTAAACAGAGCTTTACAATTTTTTTTGCTGTTTGTATGTAGCTACCACTTTATAGTTCATTTTCAATGATGAAAGACACCGGTTTAATTGGCAGTTTTTGAACTATTGTCCATGGGTTTGTCTTTGTTTGCCTTTCTGTCTTTCCTGCTTTAAGTTGGGATAACATACATTTGTATCCTGGCAAGTTGACAGCATCTCCAGATGTTTTGACTACTGCCCTAATGTGTTTGGAGCGGCATGTTCAACTGTAATTTATTTTCTTGCCTGTTACATGCCTTAGGGAAGTCAGTCGCCATCTGTGACTTATGTTCCACTCTTCTTAGTTTGCATGAAAAACAAAATAGATTAAACGAAGGCCAAAAATCCAATCACAAGTGAACCACTCCATGTACAAATATGAATACAGCAAAGAGCGTCAGCACCACCGAGGATCAAATGACGCGGTTACAGTTGTACCACGTCAGGTGAACACATGCCCTTGATGAACATGTGAAAATATCTTTTAATGCCAGAAGTGAACTGACAGTTGTCAAGCTATCTTATTACCCAAAATGCATCTTAATGCCTGATGTCAATAGAGCATTAGAGGCAACTTAATTTTGCATAGTCTGAAGAAGACAAAGGATGAATGGCTGTTAGATGAGGGATTTTCATGTTTGTTTGTGTATTATTTAAAATCAGTTTATCAGTATACCTAGGGTATTTGATCTTTTACTCCAATGTCGTGTGAGCCTCTAGTCTCTTTGCTCTTTGTTAGTTGTGAGTTCCCAGTTGGATGTTATCACATCTGACCAGAGTTTAGAGCTTGAGTAAGGTCTCCCTTTGAACTGTCAAAGTCAAACTGGGGGCTAGGCTTAAGCATTTTTGATTTTGGGAGCCTGCTTTCTCTCTTGCTGGCTTCCTTTATTGCTCTCTCTCTCTCTCTCTCGCTCTCTCTCTCTCTCTCTCTCTCTCTCTCGCTCTCTCTCTCTCTCTCTCTCTCTTTCTTTCTCTCTCTCTCGCTCTCTCTCTCGTTCTTTCCCTCTTCTCTGAATGTTTCCGTGATTCTGTCACAATATAGAACTGGCTCATAGACATTTTCTTCTCACTTTTCATTCTGCTTTTCTCTCTCTCTCTCTCTCTTTCTCTCTTCTCCCTTCTCTCTCATTTTCTGGGCCTAAGGTAATCACAATCCCAGCTTGGTGTTAATCCGAATTTCATGGCCTCCTAATGGTGTCCATTAAAAGCAGACTCTGTAGCCAGTGTGCCTCGTCTGTCATGTTGTTCTGCACAAATGTTAGCGAGGGATGGAAGCATCCGGCGCAGCAGTTGGCAGTGAAACCAATGAAAACCAAGAGCCAGCCAAGTGATTACAATATATCTGAAGTCAGAGCAGTGCTCCAGGACGATTGCCAATGCGATTTTATTCCAGTCCTGTCAGTTCTTAACTGTAGATCACATCTTTGTGAAAGTGGCTCCCCTCCTTATCACCATTTGAACATTTGTCATGACCGCTGAGGCTTAGTAAAGTGGGAAAATAAAGTGCACTTTACAAAGGCCTTGAAATATTAGCCTTTTTTTTGTAGAATTAATGCTTGCAGATTAACTCAATGTTTCACATGGTCTGAAATAAAACAAGTGTATATTTACACAGTAGAAAATAATTTGAGATGAAGCTTAATGAATCAACAATACAGTCAAAAACATTTAGTTCATAAAGGCAGGTAAAATGGACAAACATAGTAACTCTCTAACTTAATCAACTTGTTGCTGATTTATGATATTTTCTTATTGCAGCTCCTGTTGAGAGTGAATGGACCGAACAATTAAGATGATGAAAATAATCTCATATAATATGTCTGCTTGATCAGATGTAGGCTTTTGATTAAGATTGATTTCTGTTATTTTACATCTGTGGTTAATTACATGGAATCATTTTCATTAACTTTGATTTACCTGCAGTATTAGTTGCTCCAACCCCATTCCCAACTTTCATTGTTGAGCAATGCTTAGAAAGTGTTATGTGATTGCTATATCATGTGATTGCGTTTCATTTGGCTTGTGTCCGTGATCTGTTTTTTTTCTCTCTGTATTTTGGCATTGTAGTTCATTCAAAGCGTCACTTTCAATGGTGAAGATTAAGATTTTTCTGTATCTCATTGAAAATCTGTGCACTTTTTACCCTTACGCCAATTTGAAGTAACATGACAACTAATATGCACTTTAAAAATGTACATGATCCTAAAATATGCCCAAATTTATATTAACAATATTAAATATCCATAGTATTCCAGTTTCTCAATTGTAAGTGCGTGTCACCATTTACTACTTTCTTACTTCATGGTAGATACACTTGTCCATATTTCTAAAACAAACCGACATATTCATATTTAACTCCCTTTTTTGCAATAGTCCAGTTATTAGGTAGGCTGGCGTGGGTCGGTAGGGTGTCAGAGGTTCTAGATTATTGGGGTAGTTTGAAATGGACATTATAGGGCAATCATTTAATATAGCTTCCTCTTCACACATTGTTATTGATGAGCTTTCCTCAGTAAGGATTTTTTTCTTTGGTAACTGATAGAACTTCCTTAACTGATCTAATCAATCTTTCCCAAATTCCACCAAACTGGGCACCAGATGGTGGGTTAAGTACTCTGCTCCAACGGCTGTCAGTGGTTTTTGGATTCAGATTTCATAATTATCAGCTTTATCAAAGTCATTCTTTATTTAAACTCAGGTTTACAGTGAGGGAGAAGCTAATTTTCAAAGTAGTCAGTGATATAGGGGGCAATGACAGGCTGCTAGCAAATGATCTAAAAAAAAAAAAAAATCTGGCACATCATAAAAGAAAAAAACTAGTGCTGGGCATGTTAACGTATTAATGCATTATTTAATTAATGCCACAATATATCACACGTTAACATAGTTTTAAAATTACACATATTTTGAACATTTTTCTGTGCTCACTTCACTTTTGCTGCTTCCCGATAAAAGAAATGTTTTTACTGGTAAATGTTCAGGAAAAAAAGAAATCAGATTTATAAACGTTAACTTGCTTTTGCTCGGTGGGTGCCTGATATACTGTTATGACACTGGCACTGGACTGTGGGCGCAGGTGTTCTGATGATTCATGCTGCCTTGTCGAAAAATGCTACTGTAGCGCAAATCAGCAGCAGTGTATCGATTCATGCTACCCTGATGAAAAATGCTCCCTTTTAGTTTATATAGTTCATACAGTTTAGTCAGTTAATTTCACTGATAATTATGATAAAACAAATAATATGCATATTATTAATACTATTGATTCATGCTGCTTTATTAAAAAAATGCTACCTGATAATGATTAGGCAATAGGCAATTAGTGTGCTTTACATCTCTGCTGTTTTTTTGGGGGGGATTATAATGGTTATAAAACTACAATGGTTCTGGTGCCCATGCTCTGGACTCTGAGGGTACCTTGTTTTTCTATAAAAAAAAATGTGAATGTGGCAAATAGCTTTGGCTTTATATTTGATTTGATTACATTAATGTTTAAGTTGAGATTTACAGAAATATTTGAACTGCAGCTGTGTAACTGTGTTCAAGGGAACACCGCTGTTAAGCTCCTTATTTGTTTAGTGTTTGCAAACCAAATCTTATTGCACTTTTGTTCATATAGCAGTACTTTTAAAAATAAAAGTGCACAATACACAACTTTTGAATTCATTATTGAATTTATTGATTCATTTATTATATGTGGTTATTGAATAACTGCATATAACAGTGCGATTAATTGCAGAAAATCATGCGATTAATCGATTGCCCAGCATAAAAAAAAAAACATAAATTGACAGGGAACTTTCCAACTCATTCGGTGCATCCACTGGATTAATTTCTTTGTCTTGTCTGGTGACTGTTATTAGACCATTACTGCATAAGCATCACCTTAATGCATTTCTGCAAGAATCTGCGACCCTTGGCAAATATGGTTGAATGATCACACTGAGAGAGAACTTTCACCCATTTTCACACAACTTTTTTTCAACTGAGAATAAATCACTGATATGATAAACAGTTGTTTGATTTGATTTAAATTAATGGCATATATTGGCCTTGTGAAATCATCACCAGAAAATCCTTATTAGTACTTTTTGTTCCTCCTCAGTCTAGAATTCTTTTAGGCATTAACAACCCCCCACTATTCTCCATTAAGCTAGTTCCAACTTTTAAGGTAGTGGTTGACAGATTAGTTTTGCAGGATAGAGTCCCTATTCCATCAATATAAAATAGGTTAAAAAAGAAATGTCCAAGTGTTAATACACTTCACACCTGTGTGTTGGCTGTTAAGGTGATTGCCATCTTTTTTTGCCTCACATAGTTTTCTTCAGCCATCATTATATGCTTCATTAGAACAGCAGCAGACAAAAGTTCCAGCATCATCTCTTTTGGCCAATGCAGAAGAAAGATGCCTCACTAAATATGATGCTTCATCCAATCATCTACACTCTATGACTGCTTCTATTCTATTTTCACCCTTGTTTTTTTTCTGGTTAGGTGTTAGTGTTGGTTTTCATTTGACTTTTCTCTGTTTAAATCCCATTTCGTTCATATTTCTTAGTTCTGACTTAAACACTGACTCTTGTTTCTGCCCATTTGTTTCCACTTGTTTTGTTGTGCATTTTCTAAGTAGAAACAATAGAAAATATGACAATTAAAACAATATAATATTTGCAATATAATATTTGTTTCACAAAGCCAGAATGTTCAGATATTAGACAAAAGATTTTCATGTCATCTTATAGTCTTATCATTTGTTTAATTGCTACACAGCCAAAAATGTGGGTAAACCTCATCGAAGTGTGGCGCTTACCATTTTTAGGTGTATAGAGGCACATGTCTGAAAGGAGGCACACCTGTTTTGCTTTATTTTGTTCTGCTACTTTACACTGGATTCATCTACAGAATGGACAAGAATTTTGTTTTTTCAAATGTAATTGACAATAGGTAACCGGTAATTTTAATGTAATGTGGAAGTCATATGAAGTCCGCCCTGAATCATCTGTTTGCACACAATTAATGTCTGAGAATGAGCATCAAATGTAACTAACGTTTCTTAAGCACAATGGCTTTTTTTGGACTTCTAACATTGTCAGTTTGTTGAGTCTTCCCCATATCTTTTGATATGTTATCTACAGCTGTATCTTCCAGACTTCAGTTTTATAATAGGATTTTTGGTTTAAACTTGATTCCCTCTGTGGATACATTCTGGTTTTTTTTCTCTGAAATGCTGGCTTTGAGTATATTGTCTGGCTTCATCTGTCCTTTTGAGTTCCTGCACCAGAAGACCTTGCTCTGAACCTTTGTTGAGATTATTTCTTTTCTTTGAGTTTTCTTCAAGGATTTCTTGAAGCTTCTCAATATGTCTCCTCGTTGTTTGCATACTTCCATTTATAATCCACTTGATCTTATGTACTGAAAGTCATTCAGTTTTGAAATATATATTTTTTTAACATTTATGTTAAATTCAAATGTTCTCTGTGTTGCACTTGATGCCGAAGGCTACCTCTGCAGGTGCTTTCTTTGAATTCAGTCTAGTCTTTATTCAATTCCCATACCAACATGGACTATTCATTTGGAACTGATGGAGGGATGGCTTTGCTATTGCTTAAAGCCCCTGTCAAATCATTTTCATGATTATATTCTAACAGTTGTTTACTGTTTCTGTGATTAATTTACTGGGAACTGGCAGAGGAGGAATGACGTTGGTCTTTTCAGTGATATTATTGTTACTCCCCCTTTCTTCTGTCCAGTTTGGTTTAGGCATACTAACTTGGGCATACATGTCAGATCTGCCAAAGTACAAATCGGTTAACGATATGCTTGCATCATCAACAGCAAGGGAAGGAGCTGCAGTTGTCTACCAGTCAGTTCTGATCTAAAGCCAGCCCTGTTGTTGTTGCTCTCAACATGTGAAGTAAACCAGTTTTCTCTGGTTTATATAAATGGAGGTATTTCTAATTCCAGTTACTATCTAGTCATCTTTAATTATCATCTAGAAAATTTGGGGGTGCTTCTGGGTACCCCTAATAAAAAAAAGCAGCCTTGCATGACCTTTTTTTTTTTTAGTACAAAATGCGTTTGAATGCGTACTGAATGCATTTATTTACCAGTCAAAGTTTTCACTCGAAATGAAACTGAACCACTAGATTAATATTAATACTACTGAGGCTTTCCGTTCAATATAAACCAGTTCTTTTTACAATAAAAGCACATTGCTAACCACAGATTGTTGCTGCTATCACAACAAGCTACAGTTCAGACTCTTTTGTCTCCAGTACAACAGATATTCCAACTAGGATGTTTTTGTGGTTGGTTAAATTAGGTTTTGTTATTAGGATAATCAATTAGCCTTGTTTTACCATTATAGCGGAAAACGGTTTCTTTACTGTTATTAGACCTTCATCACTGATGACAATACTGTTTCCAATAGCAGTGCAGGTGTTCTCTTGTGCACTTGACACAAATCTGGGATTTAGAAGATGGTGTTTTATGTATGTGATGGAGAGTAAAAATCTGCTTACAATGAACAAGCAAAATTTGGTAATAAAATAGTTGTTGCTCCTGAAAAGAGAGAATTATTCCAAGATGTAACATTAATAGTCAACACTGACTCTCAAAGTGATTAAAAAATAGGCCTTATGATGTCTTTTGCCCTCAAGCTTCCTCAGCAGGTGTAGGTTCTGTAGAGCCTTCTACACACACATCTTATTGCCCAGATACTTAAAAGGCCTCAATTTATTTGACCCTCTCCCTTTTAGGTTTTAAAAACAGGTAGGGGGTATTGATTGTCCGCTGTCTCCCAAAACAAAGCCCTTGGTCTTAGAATAGAAAATTCTGTTAGTTTTTCTCAGTGAGGGTGTTTGGACTGCTCACATACTGACTGTATATGGAGAAGGTTCATTATTACTATTTTTTTTTCTTTTCCAAATTTACACACCCACAGTTTGAATGGCCTACAGATTTTTTTTTTTGGTGGAGCTGGTGAAACGGGCATAGCGTGGATGCTGGGGAGATGCATTACCTCCGGGCATGTTAATGTGCTCCTCACTGCAGTAGGCAAGTGGAGCCTTTGACTGATCTGCTTCATTTCCAGAGGCATGGACTGAATCATCTATCGATCGAGATGCCTCATTAAGTGCCACCGCTGTGTGATGCAGGGCAGAGTGACAAACAGTGTCCTCTCTCGGGGATGACCTTTTTCTCTCTCTCCTTTTTTTTTCTTTTGCACTCTTTTGCTCTTTCCTTCTTCACTCTCACACTCACTCCAGCCCTTAAAACCTTGTCCTCTTGCCAACTCTCTCTCTGTTGTTTGCGGGTAGATTTACCATCTTTGTCCATTATTTATCTGGTGTTCATAGAAGGTGTTGCATCCTGCCTGTGGGCAGTTTTTTTTTTATTCATTTGAATAGTGATGGATTTTTTATGTCTTTTTTTGTATGGTCGATTTAGTGTGTGGCATCTCTAGCAGATGAGCAGACAGACACAAGAATATGCAGGTATCTGAGAGAGCACCTCACAGTAAGATTAGGTATTAAAAGCTACAGAGCTTAATGAAGCATTACTAATGTTCTCTGCATGCACATTTACAAGCGTGGAGTTCCTTAATTTGACCTCTTCTAACCTCAGTGGTATCGAACAACTCCCTTTACACTATAAATGACTTCTTCTAATGAACTTTAATCATTGCTTAAGTTGGCATGCTTCAGGTCAATTTTATGTTGATAATTTTGGGAGATAATTCCATAAAAGCATTACATTTGTATCTGTGATGCGTTTGTATCTCAAATGTAAGTATGTGCTTAAACTGGTGTTAATGATTTTAAATTGCTGAGTGATTTATATATAGATGTTTAAATGGAAGCCAGATATTGTGTGGTATAAGCATTAAAGTAGATCAAGTGGCCATCTTGATGTTAAAAATTATCGTCTCAGAATTGGCAGCCTTTATTAAATTTGGAAGATCCGTATTTAGATGGATGATTATAGCCTGCAGAATAACTGGGCAAGTAGATTCCATTACATATTCACTATTGGAATAAAACCTTTTTATAGGTATTTTTAACATAGTTAAAATGCAAGCTGGGCTTCATACACTAACATTTCATGATGAACAAATAAGTAAAACATACAGTTTGTAAAACTAGAGTATACATATAGAGTGGCCAAATACTGTTGGTATAGTCATATGCACACAATACCTCTAATATTTAAAAACAACTTAAATGGCACCCTTTTGTGAATCTTAGAATAGGAAGATTGACAGTAATCTATAGACTTGGTCTTTTTGTGCCTTTAGTGGGTGTCCTGAAAAACAAGACGGAGCTGATGCGGAATGTGTAGCTCTTCTCTGTGCCAGGCCTCCTTTCCTTCGCAAAGCTCATTTAACTTGAATGTGCCTCACCCTGCTGCCTCCATCTCACCCCAAACACTTAATAACATTCACAGCGCGGTGCATGCTATGTGCTAGCATGCTGCATGGACTTTTAAATAATGCCTTGCATTAATGCTACTGAATCAAAAACATATGCTGTCACTGTGTTTCGGTGAAATAGAGAATATTTAGATTGAAAGTGTCATGAGGCTCCTTAAAGAAGCATTAGTTTATACTGAGCATGTACAATGTATGATACATTAGTAATTAAAGAGATTAAAGATTAAGGTGACAGTCACAGCTGTAAAGCACCACACAGCTGTGTCTTTTAGCCTTTGGCTCGTTTTTTTTTTAATACTAATCCCTCTTAGGCTGATAAAGTAGGGCAAAGAAAGCTTTAGATTTTGGATTGTTTAACAGTATAGTATGCTCGTTATTCTGCAAAAATCCTCCTATTTCTAACCTCCTGTGACATACACACTTACTCCACCTTGGACAAATGAGACATATACCTACTGTTTCCAGCTAAAAACAACCCATAATCCCACTTATATATTTCCCACTTAATATAGGGGGAAAATTACTGTTATGTGCTATATCTTGGGGTCAATGCGACATCTATTCTGATTACAAATAGCCCAATTATTACCAAGATTACTGAGAAAGGATCCCATTGCTCTTAGTGTTTTTACTTTGCTCCCAGTACATTTTATTGAAGCTCATTGCAGAATTCAGTAAATGTTGGCTGTCATTGTCTTACATTGACATATGACTCACATACTCTGATTACCTATAACATCATCTGCCTAATACCATTTAGGTTTCTCTCAGGCCCATAGCTCTAACAGGCATGAACCTCTCAAGGTATGCTGTGGTATCTGGCACCAATATATTAGCAGCAGATCCTTTAGGTCTGTAAGCT
Source organism: Hemigrammopetersius urotaenia (assembly GCA_037974485.1). Classification (NCBI taxonomy): domain Eukaryota; kingdom Metazoa; phylum Chordata; class Actinopteri; order Characiformes; family Alestidae; genus Hemigrammopetersius; species Hemigrammopetersius urotaenia. The sequence continues at coordinate 7,338,794 of JBBPDC010000156.1, read as the reverse complement.
GCGAGGTGGGTTCTCCATGGATCGGACTCGTTTGTCTAGCACATTCTACAGATGCTTGAACAGATTGAGATCTGTGGAATTTGGAGGCCATGGCAAGACCATGAACTCATTGAACACTTTTATCAAATCATTCCTGAGGAGTTTTTGCAGGGCTCGTTGTTCTGTTGAAAGAAACCACTGCCATTAGGGAATACTGTTGTCACGATGGAATGTACTTTCTCTGCAAAAATACATGGTACGTGTCGCAGTAACGCCCACATAAATGCCAGGACCCAAGGTTTCTAATCAAAATACTGCGCAGAACGTCCCTCCACATGATATAAAAGAAAACGGGATTCATTCGGCTCCATAGTGCAGTTCTGAGGCTTGTTTGATGGATAGTGGGCAAATCAGATGCACTGTGTGTCCTGACACCTTTCTACCATACCCAGCATTAACATTTTCAACAATTTGTGCATCCTAGCTAGATTTTGCTCCCAGTGCACATCAGTGAGTCTTGGGTACCCACGTCTTTGGTTCAACGCTGCATGCCTTTAAAACCCCCAAGAAATTCCGTTCTCGAGATACTCTGAACCAGTCGTCTAGCCATCACACTTAGGCCCTTGTGAAAGTCACTCAGATCTTTATTCTTGCACACTTGTCCTGCTTCCAACATAACATCTTAAAGAACTGACTGTTCACTTGCTGCCTAATATACCCCACCCCACCTCATTGGTGATGCTCTTCCTATGTATGTTTTTTTCAAGAACTTCAAGATCTGCCTCGGACTATTTAATGACCTTGGCTTAAGCTAAAATGAAATCATGCTTTTACAAGTTATACTTGGGCCTGTCTGAGACTATGAATCCAGTGTGTTTGTTGGTACCCTTGAGATCTGTTAGTCTGGACAGGCACATGCAGTAGCGACTATATTTTAATATGCACATATGCAACATCATTTACATTTAGTCTCATTGTATTTGTTCAGTCTCTGAACTAAAAACAGAAGTTGCTGGGTGTAAAGACTTAATATCCAACATGCAGTGTGAGGGAGAGCGCTGCCTAGCCCCAAAACCGTGGCCGCACATTATCTTCCAGGAGCATCACAGCACTGGCACAATTTATTAATATTTTTTGCCTTAAAATGTTACCCCACTGTTTAATAAATTTAAATGGGAAAGTATTTTGGCAGGTACTGGCAGGGGGGACAAGGCTAAATATTTCTGGCGCCACATGAAATATGCATGCAGTGACGCTTTTAATTATTACAAAGTGCTGTGCTATTCTAGGCAGAGGATTCCAGCACACACAAACAGGCGCACACAAACTTTACATCAGCTGTCTGAGGCTGTGCTTGTGCTCCAACAATTACCATGCATTATTTAAGATTGGGAGACGACTCATTTTCCCCTACATCCACTGGGCCCCTTTCTCTCAGGTAATGGCCACAGTAACCACTAACACTTCAGAGCTGGTCTCCCCTTTGATGGCCGACTGTGCTTCTTGGTCCATTAGCAAAAGTTAGTGTTTCCTCAGATATTGATTTTAATATGCTTGTCTTTCACTACTGTACATGTGCACTGAACCCAGCTTGAAGTACACTGTGCTAGTGACTGAGCTTGTTTACTCTGGCCTTGCTATGAAACCACCTCACGTCCTTTCCACGGATCAGATTTATGAAAATATAAAACGTACATACATGAGAATATTTTCATTTCATCTGGAAGAGCAGGCAAGGTTGCCTGTATACAGGCAGCTCAGACCAGCTATGACTAATTGCTGTGTTTAGGAAGGTGACATTTATAAATGAAGCTTCATTTATAAATGAATCAACATTGTTGATTAAAAATGCCTGCCTCTGAAATGGGAAAGGTTTTATTAGGGTTTGTAACTCATACACAGTGACCTGTAGACGCTATGTCCTTTCTATTACCCCACCTTACATTCATCCCTTTTTCCACTTGTCTTTAACTCCCTCTTTCTCTTGAAAACAATCTTTTTTTATATCAAAAAGGTTTGCTTTTTGTATGTAGTCTTCAAAGAATCGCCATTTCCATTCTGTAGAAAATCACCACTATGCTGTGAAATTCGCAGCTTGCAGTGAGGCTTGCCCAGCAGGCTCCCTTTCGTCACTGTTGTGCGTAGTTTCTGGCTCACTGTGTCTAGCAGAAAAGCTGTAGCCATAGTCCATTCACATGTGAAGGCCAGTGCCTTCACCTCAGATCCCTTCCTGTCACACTTTGAGCTCAGCCTCTCAAGGCCACCAATGTCCTAACACCTCGTCCCCAGGGAAGCAAAACACCCCATTCCACAGGATGTTCTGCTCTTTTCCCTCGGCCTTCCCTTATCTGGCGCTCACTGCTTACGTTGGGGCCACCTTCATTATTGAACTGAATTTGAAACTGACCCACAATATCTACAATCCAATCTGGCTATTTTATTGAACTTTCAAATGAGGTGTTATTAAAAAGTCTGCTCCTAGATGGGCTCTTCTTCAAGCCCCTCTCTGCTTTTTTTAAAGGCACATCAGAGTCTGTTTAGTTTATCATTGGTGTAAAATTAATTAAAAAAAAAAAGACATTAATGATTACCTGACTGATGAAATGATGTGAGTCAGAGATTGTCTGTTATGACTTTTTTTTTTTTTTTAAATAAGATAAATGCGTTTTTTACATTTACGGCATTTAGCTGACGCTCTTATCCAGAGCGACGTACATCAGTGCTTAAGAAGTCCACAACTGTTT
>JBBPDC010000156.1:7272812-7326588 GCA_037974485.1 Hemigrammopetersius urotaenia | reverse complement strand
GTGGATGGAAGGGGTCCTGGTTATAATACGAGCCGCAGAGTTCTGGACAAGTTGGAGCTTATGGAGGGATTTTTGAGTAAGACCAAATAAAAGTGAATTGCCTGCCAGTATATTTATTAATTATATAAAGAGTTCAAAACTAGTGTTGAATGTGAGTTTTTGTGAGTGTTTTGTCGGTGACTTATTTTTGTGCGGATGTAAAAGGGCGAGAAATCAGTATGTAAATTAGGCCTTTCCTGCAGTAGCTGTTTACATTTATGGCATTTAGCTGACGCTCTTGTACAGAGTGACGTACATCAGTGCTCAAGTAGTCCACAACTGTTTCTTAAACCTGTAAAGCAATTTAAAGCCACGTCCACTATTCAACCGAAGTACTGTATGTTCGGTGCACCATCATCTGTCTAATAATATCTAACCAACATCTGTCAAACAATACCTGAGCAACACAAGTCATAGAAAAGTCATGACGAGAAATAAGCAAATAAGCAAGCAAAATGAGACATAAGCGGTGTCCGAAAAGTGCACTTGTTCACTATGTAGGGTACTATGTAGTGAGTCAGGCATTTTGTAGTGATGTCCGGAATTTCAACCATCAATTTCACCCACTAGTTAGTGCACTAAAAAATCTCTGCGTGACATGCCTACATCTAGTGTTCAGACACGGTACACTATATGAATACACATATACCATCATGAACTGCGGGTTTCGTTTACCGTGCCCTACATAGTGAATGAGTGCACATTTCAGACACATGCACACTACTTTTATCACGCAAAAGTCGGAGGGAGGGGAGTGGGACTGGGGCTTCAAACGGAGGAAATTCAGTCACACTTGAACTTTCTCTCTCTCTCTCTCTCTCTCTCTCTCCTTGGAAGACAGTCATATCCAGGACTGGACTGATACAAAAAAACGGTTGGGGCATTTTCGCGCCGGCCCAAAATTGACATCGGCGGACTGGGCAAGTTTGGACCAGCCAGGTAATTTTTTTGGACCGGCCAGGATCACGTACCACAGCCCGCACACCAGACCCCCCTCATGTGCGGGCTGTGTCTGAACTGGAGAGACGATAAGTGTGTTTAAACGACAGAGATAAATTGCCAAGATCCGGTGTGCTATTTAAGCAACAGATAAACTGAGAAGAGTCTTGACGCATGTCTCCCACTTCCTTTGAGTAGCGGAGGCTCAAGACAATCTGTGCTTAAAGCCCTGAGAGGATGAGAAGTGACACATTGTTTGATCAGTGCTGTTATGTATCGGGGTGCAAGTCCATTCAGCAAGTGTTAAGGACTCGAACTTAACACAAGCAGTCATGGGGAGCCAGTGAAGGTTCCTTAGTAATGTGTGGTGTGAGTAAACTTAGGAACACTGCTTTTTTATGGGGTGGAATTTGAGAGAACCCTTCACATTGTGACAATTTACCTAGGTTTGTTAATTACATATGATACATACTTGACATGCACACCAAGTAAAAACAGATACAATATATTTTTTAAAAATGTTATGTCTTATATATGTACTATACATCAATTAGTTTATACTGGTTGAACCATTATTGAAATGACAGAAAATATAAACATATCAACAGATTATAGGCATTCAGTGCACAAAGACACACTTTCTTTTAAAACTGGCCTCGACCCTGACCGCACTTAACCCTCTGAGCTCGAACCTCCCTCCAGAGCAATCATCTTAAGCTTGGAGAGTTTTTGTCCTAGAAACATACAAGTAACACAACTAGAAACCGTGAAGACTCTGTGTTTTAAAATAATATCGACGGTGCTTCATAAATAGAATAAAAAGATGACGTTTTTTTGTCCTGGAGCCATGCTCTCAACTATTCAGATGTAAAACAGCAATCTGAATACATGAATAGCAGTGGCACGATTGGCTCATTGTGCCACAGGGGGCACCCCATTTCACGCTGTAAACATACACACATGCTCGTTCCACACACAGGAAAACTGACTTTAGAAAAAGTCTGATGTATCGGGTGAGGACAGCAAGGATGAACAGATGCACTTGGAGCTTCTTTTGAGTAAGTAGCTTTACTTGCTGTTGGTGCTTTTTCTGGTCTTTTGCTGGCCAGATGACCATATGGAGGGTGCAAGGAAAGGACAACATAAATTCAGTGAAACTGTTTGAAAATTGAAAATAAATAATCATTTAATACTAGAACACATACAAGGAATTTAATTTTGGTCGATGGTGTCTCTCAAGCACAACAGTATACAATAAACGTGTGTACATGTGCCTACACCACACCCACATGTATTTTTATTCATATACTTAATTGTATTTTTATTTATACTTATATACTTCCACTTATATATTCAAACTGTGTTTATCTTTTTTGCTTAGACTATTTTGGTGATGTTGGTACTTATTTCTTCTTTATTTAATGGCTTTTCTATTTGTACTTATTTATATACATAATTTTCTTTTTCGTTTATACTACTTTTGTGAAAAAGACAGACTTTTGTCAGAAAAAGTATTTCACTGTATGCTGTACCAGCTATAACATAACAATGACAGCCATTGACACATGGCCATTGATAGGTGGGAGTGGGGAGTTACCCAGCTAGTGAATATGCATGTGAAAGAGCAGAGAAGTACCTAGTCTGATTGGTTTACAAATTGCATCGAAACTACATAACATTTTTGGACATTTTTTGCTCAGTCTTGCTCAGACATATTTAAGGTGTGTTTTTTTACTTTGTTTGAAGACCTCTGAAAATAGCTGTTTGTCATGTTAACACAATATGGTACTTGCAGACACAGAGCCACAACATTGCCATCACCCTGGTGTGGAACTGATAATGGTGGCAGAAACTCCCTGGCGTCCTCCATGACAGGATTGTCATCTGAAATGCAGAATGATAAATATCAGACTTCAGTAAAGACGCTAAACTTCTACTGCTTAATCAACTTTTAACATGCAAATGGTGACAGAGTACACAAACAAAATCTTTCAGGAAACTTTCTCGTCCTGTCAGGAATAATATAGCAGGGTTAGCTATATTATATTCATAGCCTAATAACGAAACACGTGTCACCTAAAGTAGATAACCCTTTTCAAGTAAGTTTTTAGTTTTATTGTGTTAAGAATTCGGACACTGACTGTTTTGACTGTAGGTTGATAGCCAGTATAACAACTGAGGGGGAAAAGTTAGCTTACCTTAGCGTGACTCCTCTTGTTCATCGGTAAATTCCCCTCCATTGTCTTCCTCACCATCATCCTCATTTCTGGATAAGAAATTGTCCAGCATAACCTTGTTTACGGCAGTAGCATCCCATGGATTAAGTCTATTTAGCTTGTTTAGATGCACGGCTACCTCACCCTCTCTACTCCTGTGTAGCTGTGCCATCTTACATTATTGTGACTTGCATCTGACTGACTGACCTAAATCACTTTTTAACACATTAAAATACTTTCAGGGATGATGGACAATATGTTGTTGAATAATAATATAATGAAAACCAAATTTTCCTCTTAGCTGAAAAAAGGCCATATGCTTTTTATAAGTTCAGATGTAAAAGAGGTCTGAAAAGAAAAGAGATTGATGGTGTTAATTATGAAATGGTACAATAAATAATAAATGCTTTTACAGTATGGTGAGAAGACCTGAACTGTTGCAGGATAGAGGAATTTCCTTAAGGTTATCCTTGTTATTTTATGGCTTATTTATGGCTGTGCCTGAAAGTGGAGAAAGTAGAGAGAGTTATTTCAATGTTTCTTTTGTGTTTCTTAAGATAAATTAAATACAATGTGTCCATTTGTCATACACAAACACATCACAGCACAGCACACTGTGTGAACAGCACAAATAAAATCATTCTCTGCATTTAACCTATTCACCAAGTAAAGCAAGGGGGAGCCAGGAACACAGTGCCCGGGGAGCAGTGTGTGGAGGAAATACCTTGCTCAAGGGTACCTCAGTAGTGCCACTAGCACTCCTAGCTAGCAAGGATCAGAAACATGTTTACTAGTGGGTCATGAGGAAGCTGAGCCTGTGTATGTATTTTTTTAAAGAGCGGAGCTGAGCTAAATGAAAAGTGCTTTTGATCAGGAGCATAAGAATTTTTCTTTTTCTGCACCGCTCTGCTTCTAAGGTCCTCGTGTGGCTACTGTGTTTTTGGCTGCTGGTCACATGCATCTATAAACACAAAATATTCCGGTCCTTTAGTCCATCATGACTGGTTATTTCCTGGAAAAGTACCAGTGATCATTATGCACAGTGAAGAGGATCAGGACTCGGCCTAACTGCCTAATAATGCTGATAGTATGGATCAGAACTAACTGACAACAAGACATGTAAGGTCCAGCTAAATATGAATGAAATATTACTGTGTGCATACCGAAGAGCTGAATGGGTTGCATATAGCAGTGCTGTCATGTTTTAATAAAGGTGTTGAAAGAACTTTGAGTTAAAGTGCTCTAAAAGCTTAAGCACTCTTTCTGACTAATATGTCTTACATCATATCATGCAATGTTTGGTGAGGCTTGGGAGAGATATAATTTGTTGCCATGAAAAAGCCCTTTTCCAGGACATTTAATTGCCATTTAAAACTTTAGGAAACTTGCTGAAAAGCTGATAATGTTTTCAGTTTCTTTTAAGCTTTCTGCATTTCCTTTCTTACTTTTTGTTTAATTTATTTTTTCCTTTCAGGCCTGACCTCACTTCTAGATTCTACCATGGATGGCTTTGGCAGTGTGTTGTAATTTGTTTTGATTAATTATGCAGTTTTTTTTTTTCATTGAGCAAATATGATTTCTTATGTTATCTTAGAATTACACACAAGAAACAGTGGTATCTGACTGGCGCAAAAAATGTTTTTTGTTGACCTGTGTTGTTTTCAAGCTTAGTATGCTTTAGGATGCTAAATTCACCAGTTGCAGTGACTCCACCTTATTTTGCATTCTGTGGAAGAAATGCCCTGAATATTATTTTCGTTGAGGGAAATTCAAAATGAGTTATGAGAGAAGATATTTAATTGTGATTTTATATTTCAACTTTCTTGCTTTTAGGCTCCTCATGAGTGGGGCCAAGAAAAATATTTTATTTCAAATTTTACTTTATATTGTGCATAGATTGAATGCTAAATAAATATTTTCATAGTTTTGTAACAGATTTATTCTTTTAAATCTTCTTTCAGTGTTTTCGGCCAAGTGTTTCCTCATTTTCGGCCAAAAAAATAATAATTTCAGTGCATCCCTACTATGTATCTTACAAAATAAGTAAATTATTCTGAATCGTTTAGAAATAAAATGCGTTAAAAAAAAATATTGCCACGAAAAAAATGCGGAGAATATTTGCAGGTCCCGCGATGTTATGGAGATTTCCGTGTAAAACAAATGAGTTTGGTTCTCATAAAAAATGCGCGTATGGCTGGATATGCGAGTCCTGATCTGCGTAAAACGGGGGGATTAGTGTTAGTGTTATTGAAGGGCTTTAAAGAAACAAATATATTTAAAGATGTTTATTTTATGGCTTATTTATTTGACATTAGGTAAAAAGCCTCTAATTGCCATTATGAACAAGCCTGCAGAATTGCATTAAAAATTGACAGATATGTATTGGATACTGAATTTTAGTGATCTGTTAGGTGTATTTTGAGCCCTCCAGATTGAACTGCAGGAAATTGTAAACTGTAAAAGTGTAAACATGCCAAATTTTAAAAAGCGGTGGCAGTGAAAAAAACAAGTTGTCAAACACAAATTGTCAAGTTATTGCAGTTTATTTGTTTTAGTTTAATGCATTACCCATAAAGAAAATGTAATAGTAAATAAATAAAGTGTTCTGGGAGCATTTTGGGGCCATATTTAGGGTTTACACTATAAAAATAGGCATTTTAAGGCATTTTTTAACCAAAACACAACAATGTGGTTTTTCAATATACGTGAGTGCTCTTGGAATGTAACCCCTGCGAAAAGCTGCTTCATTAATGAATTGTAATGAGCTTGAGTCATTTTCCATGCAGATGTTACTATTTTTTTCTGGACTGGTTGTTGAGCAATCACCCAAAAGTGCTTTGTGCATATCCCACTTCAGGGTGTGCTAGTGCAAAGGGACACTACCTATATGCTCTTTATAAACCATGTGGGGCTGCACTCACACCATGTATCAGCTCTATATATGTGAAATTTGTGACCAAATAATAAATACATAAAATTAGATCCCTTACATTCCTCCTGATATCCTGATATGCTGACTTCAGTTTTTAATTGCTGACTTTTAATAGCAACTGTTGCATCACCTGTTCCACTTCCTTCTTCAGTTCATTCCAGCTTCATTTGTCGAATAATTTGAAACCTAATCATCATTTTTAATTTATCTGGTTCAGTGCTGTAAAGCACAAGAGATTGCATGTAAATTAAAAAGGGAGCACAAAGTCTCTCTTGATTGTGATTTAGAAATCCAACTCCCTCCCTCCTTCTCTCTCTCTCTCCTTCCCTCCCTCTCTCTCCCCTTCCCTTACACTCTCTCTTTCCCTTTTTTCAGACCTTAATAACATCCTTTGTGTTGTGTGTAACCCTCTGGAATTACTCCATCACACCATGGTAATCCCATATATGTGTCTTTATGCTCAATTGGTCTCAACCGTTTTCAGATCTCAGTGGTCTTTAGATTCAGCTTTTGTAGTAACATTATCATTAATGGAGTTTTCTCTCCTCATTAATGACAGGAAATGCAGCCTTTGTACTTCAAAGTCTTAATAATCTATTTTGTTCTCGATAACTCAAAGGTAAGCAGTCAACTATAAACATTAACTGTAAGCAATGAGTCTCATAGCTTCAAAGCTGTTGTTTCTTCAGAGAGTCTGTAATGAAAGCAATAATGTGTTTACTGTTTACATGGGGACAGTGATGGTGTTGCTGATAAACCGAAGAATTTTGTATACAGGACTGATCTGGTGCTGGACTGATAGGGCTATTACTCAGCGGCAGAGGCTGATAACCATCAAAAGGTTGGAGTTAAATGGACCGTATCAACAGCTCTTTTATAGCTGGGATTACCGTTCTATTCAGGGTTGACTGCTGCCCATGACCACTTATCCACTGTTGTAGACAATGGCACAAAAACACAGCAAGGGGTACAAACCTAATCCCTATAATTGACAGACCAGTGAGTGGTGTATGGTTAATTAATTAGTATTTTTTTGTCATAAAAGACAGCCTGCCATTCATTGTACATTTTTGCTAGGGACTTGAAGTGTTGTATTTCTGTAAGTGGTCTCATGATTCCAATGTTGACCCTTTGTCTCTTTTGACCAACATTCCTACAAAAATAGGGACTTTATTTGTAATGTTTCAAGAGAGTGTCATTGTGTTGTCATTCAAAGGCACTGGCTTAAACATGCCCAAATGTGACACCCCAAAAGTAAACCAGTTTTTGCAATATTTCCTGTCTGTCATCAGTTTATCCCAGAGAAGCCTGCTTTTTCCCCGAGCATTCTTTGTTCTTTGTGGCAAAACCCTTATCAGGAGCCAGCACAGTTTAGGTTGACTAAATGATGCAACTGGAGCCAGTCAGTGTAGCCTAATAACTCATCTGTATGCATTTTGATGAGCTGCTGATTGGCCACAGGATCACTGTGATGAACATGTCAATTGAAAGGGCATTGCTGGGTCTGAGGCATTTTAATTAAAGTGAATGTGAAATGTAAACACCGGCATTGCTAGAGTAGTGTATGAAATGGAAGGTAATTATGATTTGCCTTAATTAGCTGTCGCTGTGATCTTAATTGCTTTTGAAGATGGCTAAACCCCTGTCCTGACTTTGTGCGTGGCAGGTTTCTGTTGGCAACCACTTTGTGTGTGGCCCTTTGCTACCTTATAGATATTACTTTTCTTCCCACCAGCCCCCAGTGTGTTGTATCATTTTCATTCTTGCCTTTTGTCTATTAACAGCTATGTCAAACTATAGGAAGCTTGGGTTATCACCTGTGAAGTCGCTTGATAGAACTGTATCTTTTGTTAAAGTACTGCCAGCCAGCTGCAAACTTCTTGTAGCTTTGATATTTGCACATTTATGGCAGTTATTAGCAGAAATATTTTAACCAAAGTTAACACTACATATCAAAAACACTCCAAGGCAGTGCAGTTTAGCTTATGACATAACTCTGGTAGATCAAAGTCATACACTGGTTTCCCATCAAAAGAGAGCTTTGCCTTTTCATACCAGTTTATTTGGGGATCATTAACTTAATTTGAACATGTGTGTAACTGATGAAATCTTGTGCATTCATGGTGGCAATGCAGTGTTATTTTGTTTGCCTACCATTAGATATTTGCACATTTTCAAAGCTCACATGAACTAATTCAACCAGTGACTGTTGTCTCTGGTGTTGGAACAGTTACTGGCTAAAATGACTGGTTAACTGTTTCTTAGCAATTAGAATCGTTTAACTAATTTAATTAAATAACCCACAAAGCTTTGGCTCCTGGATGAGGTGTTGAAATTTGCCATGCTAATTTCACTTTCCCGTTATGGAATGTTACCTTCCTATGATTGGCCCTTTTTGGGAGACAGCTTTGTTATTTGAAGCCCCTCTGCCCCGTTTCTGATTTTTTTAACATCTGTAAATTCTAATAAATGTGACCCTGGTGTGTTGATCATGTCTGGATATTTATTTCAGTGTGATTTATTTACATTGGGTTTGGTGTGGAACAGCCTTCAACTTTGTTCATAAGACCTGACTATGTCAGACCACCATCAAAAATCTGTTTGCTGTGCTGCTTGGAGAGGATGAAAGCTCCTTCACTAGGACGCTGTTTCAACATACAGGCCTGGTAGCTAGTGCTGACCTTCGTATCTGTCAGCCTAACTCTTTACAAAGTTACAACATGATGATAGTTACCCTGAGCCTTCATTGACACATAGACTGCATTTGTGTCTGCCTCAGGAATGGTATGGAAAAGCATATTTTCCACATTTTATGCTTTAAATTCTGTTAGTACACCCGGGTATGGGAAATATTTTACTATAATTGCTTGACTTATGTACTAAACTGATGACTTGCCTGTAATGTGGTACATGTGGTAGTTAATTACTTTCATATGCTTACATGTTAATGTATCCGTTAATGTATCCTGGTCACTAAAGAAACATGCTTGCCTCTTATCTGTTGTTGGTGTTTGGTAATTGACCTAGGTATGCCCTCTGTTCCCTTTTTACCAGGACCTACTGGACAAGGTAGTGGTGAAGAGTGAGGGCTACAGTGTGGATCAGCTGGAAAGACTCTACTCTTTGCTCAGCCAGTGCATTTATCAGCACCGCAAGGATTACGACAAGACCCACTTGATTGAGGTGAGTGTCTTCTATGATTCCAAATACAATATTGTGTACACTATGGTGTGTGACCAAAAGTGCGTAGACGCATTTCTTCCAAAGTCAAGGGTATTGGGAGGGAGGTTGAGCATGGTGAACATAGGCTCATGTGTTACTGTTGCAGAGCATCTCTTTCCATTTGTAGTGTTTTCTGTAGAGATTATACAAGCTGTGAGTGTGCCGTGTGTTTTAGAGTGGTGTGTGGATATTTTTGTAATTGCAGTACTATGGAAAGAGGGGAAAAAAGTTTAGACTCTTTATCTGGGCGCATAGCTTGTTCTTATTCAAATATGTATATTAGCAAGATTTTTTTGTTTTTAAACGTTGTTGTCTTTGTTAAAAAGAATGCAGTTACAAGAATGTGTCAGCCACTCATCTGATTTAATTTAATGACTGACTGATTAGCTGAACAAGGTACTGGGTTGTAACTGTCTTTGAGATGTTTTAAAATAGTTATGCTGATAACATACTACATTAATTCTTCCTCCTCAAATAGTAGGTTTAACGTATAATTTTTTTTTCAATGTTTAAAATAACGCCACCTTTTTTGTCTTAGAAATGTCCAAACTTTAATACCCATGGTAACCGAGTGAAATACAGTCTAAAATATCATGTTCTCTGACTTTTCTCCCCTAAAGTGTGTGGTTTATATAGTTGACTTATCACCAAAATACTCCCTGACCCGCATTAAAAATCTACTGTGCTGCCTGGAGATGGTTAAGATGCTTTTCCCTAATGTTCTTCCAATATACATGCCTAGTACTCTTGACCTTCATGCCTATCATCCACTGAGGGCTCTCATAGCAGCAAGTCCATGCTTGGCTGCGTAGAGAAGTCAAGAACCTTGTGATTCATTAAAATATTAAAACTGCTTACTCCAGTGAATTGGCTTAACTCTCAGTATTTCTCATAGGGCAGTAGAAATACTTCTGTTATATAGTGCATTGTGAATTGGGGCACAGGGTTTCTAAAGCCAGGTAGCAAACATCTCCAGGCAGGTGAATGGAAGTATGGTGTATAGTACAGGCTTACTGCTAAGGAGCTCATACAAAGCAATTTAGCCTGCTTTGCCTGATTATAGATTCTTCTGTCTTGAAGCAGTTAGGCCACATTGACTCCAGTCATATTACTTTTATTCCAAGCCCTTTATCCTTAACTTCAAAGTTCTAATGCAGCTTGATCCTTCACTGCTGATTCAAATGGTTTTCTCCACAAGACGGCATTGAGCCATTTAAAAGGGTGTTGCATTCGTAGAACCATTTTTTTTACTCACTTTAGGTGTTGGGTATTCAAAAATATTACTCCTTTCATCAATGATTGGGGGTATGATGTTTGCATGATAATGTTATTTTTGGGTTCTAATAAAACATGACAGAGTAGGATGACCTGACCAGCAGATAATGTTAGCTAAAATGCTAACAGGGTCTGACATTAATATTTAGAGACATACTTTAAGTTCAGATCTACATTGAAAAGTGCTGTGAGGCTGTAGCATACAAAGTAGTAGGTTCTTAAATGTCTTTGGAAAGCTGCAGTCTGTGTTTGAACTATAAGAATGTGAGGTGGAGCACTGACTTTCTTATGCATTCAGACGTTAATAACCGCCACCCCCACAGTCCACCTTCAAATGTGGCTTGAATTCATCTGGAAAAAGTCAGAGTTCATGGGGCTTTTATCTTTCATGCAGACTATAGAAATAGGCCCTGCTTATTTTTCATATGCTAAAACATAGATTTGCATGTAGTTTCACCTCTAAATGAACTAAATGGGTTATTATTGTTTAGTCAAACCGTTTTGTCTGGTATTTAACAAACTAATTCCTTATCAATCAACATGATTATTACAATATAAGTGTACATTTCTAATATAATTCATAGTTACAGTTCAGCCCCAGTAAAAGTAACTGTTCTGACTAACTGGAAAAAATAGCTTGTTTTGTATAGTCTTTGTTACTTTGTATAAGACAATTTTGCCTCTAGCCACTAATAGTTCTTTACTTCTAGCCTTACTTCTACTAGGCAGCCCTCAAAACAGTGCAGGAAACTTTAGATCATTATAAGCGGACAAAACCATAAGTTAAGTCTTCCACAGGACTCAATGTGTGCTCTTTCTTGTCCTTCTGTCTTCTGCATCAAAATTTCATAATTTGAAATTTAATTCATATAACACAAGTAAACACAGCATGAAGTTGTTGGAATGAAACGAAACTGAATGAAAGAAATGAAAATGAGTTCATTGTGGTCGTGTAGCTGTAAGCTGAAGATGGATGCGTGGAGACGGCATGCTGACACACTGAACAGCTGTTGAAATTAGAGCACCATGTTGATTGCAGCGAGCTGTGTGCCCAATCCTCCAGGGAAATTATGTTTGCTGTTCTCAAATACAATAGTAATGGTTGCTGGCCAGCAGAAAAAGAGCGGCGACGCACTGGGGCATGGACGCCGGCGGAGCCCTGAGCTCATTTATGTGCTCTGCTCAGGTACCTTTTTACAGAGTCCACAAAGAGTCCTATTCATGAGTTCCTTTTAAAAAAAGAATAAATTTTGCAGATCTTTCACTTCCCAATTCAGAGACTAGGATGAGAACGGCTGCGAACAGTCTTCAGTTCTCTTGTATATTCCAGGTCTCGTTCCAGTCTGTCTTGCCAACATATTTACGAATTGTGTTGGATTTTTGGGCTCATTTGTTTACGTTTGCTTCACCCTAAGGGTGATTGCAGTCTTTTGGGAACTGTAGTGCACATGCAACAGAAGAGTGGCACAGCTTAAACAGTGCAAACTGTTCTGATGATCACTGATTGCAGTATCTGACACAATCAAGGTAGACCTCATATTGCCAGAATTTTTATTTGTCACCTGTAGGAGGGAAGAGGATAACTCTGCATTGCGGGAAAAGGACCATTTAATATTCTTCAAGGTTATGATGTAATTATTTGATAGGCTAGGTCAAAGGAAAGCTGTGTCAGATAAAGAGCAGCATATTAAAATGCTTGATATGTGTGGTGCAATATAACATGGTGAAAAGTCTCTGATTAAACTTGCCTGGGCCTGCACTGTCATCTCTTATCACGACTAGTAAGCTAAACAGAGATATTTGTCACATCTGTTTTCATTAGATTTCAGTATTATGAGCCTTTCATCATTCAGTGAAGGTAGTAGTTTTTGTGTTGTGCTGCTTCATATTTGAGTACATCTCAAAAAAAGATGTCATTGTGCATATTTGTTGCTTGGTACTGTTTGTAACTGTGACTCACCCAAAGCCTGTCTTTATTTTTCTTTTTTCTTTTAAGGAAATGGAGAGGCAAGTCCAGCATTTCAAAACATTCCTGTGATGAATCGAGGGCTTTCAGTGGCGATCGTAATCGGAGACTCCTGTGATACATGGGGGAGACCAGCCTATTGAACAAAGCCCTTACAGTGGAGCCGAGCAGGTTCGGTCTTTAAACGAGAATTTGGGGGAAAGGGAGGAGGTAAAGGAGACTTACAAAGACTTACAGTGGCAACCTTGGTGCTATTGTCTCAGGTACCTGGACAGAACCAGTCTACAGAACCAAACACAACTCAAGACCCATGTAGGTTTCAGTTTTTACACACACATATGCCAATTTGTAATGGGCGTTCTTGGTGCTATTGGGTGCTATTGTTTTATCCATTTGCTGCTCCTTTCCTTACAAAATTGAAAAAATAAAGAAACTAAAAAAAAAACCTAGATATTAAAAAGGAAAAAAAAAAAGATTGTGTGATGTCACTTAAAAACAAAAACAAGAAAATCCCAACAAAAACAGCCTTCTTTGTCAGGAAGAGACCACACGCAGCAACACACAGGCACAGATTCTCACCAGCAGTGGCAAAACATGTGAATGAGGTGTGATGCCAAGAGAGGCAGTTTGTTATTCACTGTGGAGACAAACTGCATCACTCACCTGCTATGCCCACCATCTCGATGTGTCCCCTGTGATCTTTCAGCCAGTAGGCGTTTAAATACAAACAGTGCGAGTCTACAGTGATAATCCTGCCGAAAAGAACACCATTTCTAGCGATTTATTTTGTGACGTTGGATCTCACAGGATTGTAAACATTTTCTACCTGATTCCACTTTTTGAGATTGAAAAGATTTCTGTACTGTAAACCCCTTTAGTCAAAAAGTAACAACGGGTCAACCCACCCTGAACGAAAATACTTTTAATTATACTACCCAATATATATAAATATATATATATATACAATTATAATAATACCAAGATTTAATCATTTTATTGTTTTGTTTTGTTCAGTCTTAGTTTAGATTTTGTTTTTTTGGTTTGCCATCTATTGAAATAACTGGATTTCAAACTAGCTTCAGTGACTAGAGGCTGCCACTGCTTGCCATGTGTTTTCATCTCTAAAGGAACTCATTGGTTGATAGAAGCCCGAGTTTATGGAGCATGTATCTTGTTAACAGCATAAAAGAGGTTTCTTGTTGTTCTTGTAAAAGTTTTTTCCTGCCTGATGAGCATTTACATAAAGGGATCATCACGGCTACTCTGATATTTGTTCTCTTTTAGGAAAGGATAGCTGGCCTGTGTTGTAATCTAACACGCTACCAGTCCCTTTCACTCATCGTTATTCAACGTCATCACAAAGCTAATTTGTGTCCCCTCACACCCAAAACCACATCCATGTATTTTACCCGTGTAAGGAATGTTTTTGTAGACAGGTGCTTTTGCCATGATGTTCTATGTTGTGATATTTTTGTCATTTAACATTTTTCTTACCTCTCAGTTTTTTTAGATAAAAGATTGCTAAGATCGTTTTGCATCCTGAAATGTATGATGAACAAGGCAGTTTTGGCCAATAACAGGTTTATTCAGTATATGGAGCATTATTTTTTGGTTTTGTTGTTTTTTTAAGGCATCTTTTGGCATTTTGTTTTGAACGCTACTTTTTTTGCATATGATTAAATTCTGCTAAATGATTTTGTGTTCAAATCTTTGAGCGGTAGCTACTTTTTCTTTCAACTAGGTTTTAGTTCGGTTTTGGCCTCTTGTGGTAGCTTAATAGCCCATTTTCTCCAGTGCTTTTTTTTGGATCTGCTTAATTCTTCAGTGTGCAGAAAGACTTATATAACTCGAGACTCATCTCGTCTTTATGTAAAGCTGAGTACAGTTTCAAAAAACATGCAAAAAAGAGGAATTAGCTCTGGACTACTGCAGTGAAATAGAGAACCATGGCTACCTCAGTTAAGTTATGTTGATGCTGATAATACGACACGTTTACTGAATACATAGCAGTATTTGTCAACATCTGTAACATCTCTGCACCCTTTTCTTCATTCAAGCCCAGATGCTGAGTGTGGTCTGTGGCTGATGCAGTAATCCATGCTTTCATATGGTTTTGGTTCTTGGTTGTTATTTTTTTGTTTTGTTTCCTTTTTGTATCTGTTTTGCAATTGAGCCGATACAAACACAGCATTTTAAGTGAAATTTGTTGTACATTTCTAAGGTTTTTTTTGCTCATGTTTTCTTTTCTTTTATTGTGAACTTCAGCATCCCATCATTTTGACGATTTAGATTGAATAGGACTGTTGAATGGGCCTTGGTGATGGCAGCCATATTGTTTGTCCACTTCAGTAAGGTTTCCTTTCTCTTGCTCTTGCATAATTACGAATGGCTTCATGTGCTTTGTTTCCCAACTCTACACGTTTATTTATTAACTGCATTATTCAAATGTATTTTCAGCTTTTGTTTTTGTATGCAGCTGGTTAAAAGGAGACAAATTGGAAAATTGTTACACAGCTTTTGATGTATGAGCTGAGTCATGATGTAGCACATTTTTGTAGCAGGTTTGTGCGGTTGGAGCAAATGGAGGTTTATTGGTCTCAGGTCTCTGCTACATTAATGACCTATTTATTCCATTATTATGATTATGGTGGCGGTGCTTTTAGGGTTTTGTGGTAAAAGAAATGTTGAGTCTGGAAGTAAGAAGCAAATGTGACAAGTCATTAGACATCCCTTGATCTCCTTTAAAGCCGAGAACATGACGGACCCGTTTGTGTTGCTGACCACTGGTTCTAAAATCCCAACCTTTTCTTCTAAACTCTGGGTCTACTTGGATTAAACATAGCATTAACAAAGTTCACTGCTGACCACTGTACCCTCACTTAATTACTGTTTGGCTCACTTCTACATAAAATGAACCCTCCTTGCTGTGATACAGCATGGCCAAAATGTTTTATTTTAAACTATGTCACTTAGCCAACATGTGTACCAAATGTTTGTTTCAAATTAATCATTTTTAAAGAATATATAAATAAGAAAATGATTAGTAATGAAACTGTTTGGTAAAACCATTCACAAATGTATTTCTTTTTAAGTCTTAAAATGCCTACATTAAAAAAAAAAAAAGTTCATGCTAATGATCTGGCCATGGCACGTCATGTCACATGGAACCCTTCACTACTTAGTCTAGATTGGGTTTAATGATTCAGAGTCTAAGAAAACTTGTGAATTTGGGTTTAAAGCCCCAGTCATTAATTGCCAAAACAAAAACTTACGGTGAATGGCATCCTCACATTAGCACGTTTTTGCTACAGAGGGCTGCGGCAACATCCAGCCTTCTGAATATTTTATGGGCATGGTCTTGTGGCATTGATTTTCTATATTGTTGCGAGACCAGTGTCCAATAACTGGCCTACATATTTTACTGATGCCTGAATGGGGCTTCATTGAATGGAGTATTACTAAACCTAACCCTGATCCCATCCTCTGAGCACATAACATACACATGGTACAGTTTCCTTACACTTCTTCAGATTTTCCCACACATCTGTCTCTACAGGCATAGAGTGGTTAAACACAGTTGTCAGGCTCCGGAGGTTAGTCCAGTATGCAGATCAGTTTTTTTCCCCCAATTGCTCTAATGTGTAGTCTATTTTTTATTTATTGATTACGTATGTTTTTTGGGGATTTTTTTATTCGTTATTGCCAGGGTCTTTAAGCCATTTTATCTTACAAGGCTAAGCTGGACCATGGTTAATATCCTGTCCCTTTCTTAAACGTTATTTTAGTGAAAGTCCTGTTTGAAATGATACATTTACTGTAATTTCTCAAATAAACTGCTGTGATTATACTTGAATAAAAAGTTCAAATTGTTTGTTGTGTTTTGAGTGATTTATGTAGGCCTTGACTGTAAATTACCACCACTGGGTTACTGAGCAAGACCCTTAACCCCAAGTTGCTCCAGGGAGACTGTTCCCTGTAGTTAGTGAATGGAAGTCGCTTTGGATAAAAGTATCTGCTAAATGATGTAAATGTAACATGGACAATTACAGGGCACTGTGTCTTACACTTTTAGTGCGAAATGTGTTAAATTTGTCAAGGTTTTTGTGCAGTTTGCAGCTGGATCCGGTGGTGTTTTGTTGTGTGCTGCAACAGCGGGTGCCTTCAGTGCCTTTTTTTTTTTTTTTACCTGAATTGACTGCAGGGAAATAAACAGCTGATATGTCGACGTGCATGCTGACTTGATTTCAAGAAAAACAAGACACAATAAGAGGGTTTTTCTTTTCTTTAAAATTTTCTTTAGAGTTATGTTTCATCATTAATACAGGGTTCGTACGGGTGCTGGAAATCCTGGAAAATGCTTGATTTTTAATATAGTGTTTTCAAGGTTAGAAAAGTGCTTGAACCTGCTTGAATTTGAAATTGCATTGCTTTCATAATAATTCGTTATCTTACGGAGTAGTGTTCCTTTTAGGTAAAAATACACTCCGCGGGGCGTGGTTATGGTGTCGAGCTGAGCACACGTCTCTCTTTGACCTCTTGGTGTATAATCTAATACTACTAACACCGAGCCACACGTGGAAGAATACACTGGAAGGGCCCAGAACATAATGTCATTCAGTTACTTGACGAAATCAGAAAGGACTTCTCTATAAAAATGGATGTGGTCTTGAAAGCAATTCAGGACGTTAAGAGGGACGTGCAAAACTTTGCTGCTCGCATGGATGAAGCAGAAGTGCGAATTAGCACCGTAGAAGACAGTTAACTCAGAGAAAACCAAGACTGATGCGCTGGTTAAACAAGTAACTTTCCTCACAAATAAACTCGACGAGCTCGAAAACCGCTCTCGCCGATCCAATTTAAGACTTGTGAACGTGCCGGAACAAGTGGAAGGAGGGGATGCGTTGGCTTTCCTGGAGAAATGGCTCCCGGAGGCGCTGGGACCGGCAACATTCTCGACTCCACTCCATATCGAAAGAGCGCACAGGCTGCCCGGCCGGACACAATCTAATCGACCCAGCTCTCCTAGAGTCCTCATCGCGAAGTTTTTAAACTTTCAGGATAAAGGCCGAGTCATGCGAGCAGCCAGGGCCAAAGGCAAAGTTACGTGTGGTGGCCGGGAGATAATTTACCCAGCCAAGCTCCGAGTGACATCTGACGGACAAATGTGAGTTTGAAACCTCAGCAGAGGCTGAAAAGTTTGTCCAAGGACTACAGAGCGTAGTGGTCTCACAGACGAACTAAAGTGAACTGATGAACCCACTATTATCTTTTCGACAACAGCTGGTGCTTGTTGTTACTGGGATTATGGGTCAATATCATGCTTGATGAAAGGTTATGTTTGATTTTTCTATGACGTAAATGTTATACCATGGCTCTAGTGTTCCCAGAAGAGTTCTTCATTTACGGTATAAGCTGCTAGAGAGACGTTGGTGACCATTTTAGTTATACATGGTCGTGAGTATATTTATTTTCGCCAGGGGACACAGAGGACTTGTTAGTTCTGTTCTATTATGCTACGACTGCTTGGTTTGGTAACTGCTCCCTTGTTTACACTGGATCAATGTGTGCGCGTAACTTCACCCCACAGACAGGGGGAGGGTGGGCGAGCTGTCCTGTTCGGGTTGACAGCGAAGGGGATTGGTTTTTGGCAGATTTTTAAAAATGTTTTTCTGTACTTCTTTTTTTCGTTGCAGTTTTTCGTCCGTTTCTCTGCACTACTTAAAACTTGGTGCCTTTTTCTGGTGCACCCCCAAGGTAACACGGATAGGAAATCAACTACGGTACCTTACCCACAACTAAAAATAATACTAGTAATACATTGTGGCGTATTATTAATGATATAATATTAATATGAATCCAAATAAGAACTTTAAATTTACTTCATGGAATGTAAGGGGAATGGTAAGATTGAATAAGCTAAAACAAGTCATCAAT
Organism: Hemigrammopetersius urotaenia; assembly: GCA_037974485.1. NCBI lineage: Eukaryota > Metazoa > Chordata > Actinopteri > Characiformes > Alestidae > Hemigrammopetersius > Hemigrammopetersius urotaenia. The sequence continues at coordinate 7,308,065 of JBBPDC010000156.1, read as the reverse complement.
AGCGTTTATCCAGGAGACACATTTACTTAGAAATGATGATGTGAAAATCCGAAGAAGATGGCCAGGCAATGTGCTAGTATCCTGTTTCTCCTCACATTTTTGAGGGGTTATGGTGTTCATTCATAACTCGGTGCCTTTCCAGGTAAACAACACTATTGATGATAGAACGGGTAGATTTTTGGTGGTACAGGGTACCTTCTTGAGAGAAAATAGAAACTTGGTCAATGTCTATGGCCCCAATGATGACAACCCATCTTTTTTTGAGAATTTGTTTTTGCTATTGGCCACCCTCCCTGGTAAGATAATATTGGCAGGTGACTTAAACTGTACTTTAGACCCGAAGATTGATCGCTCGTCAGGACAGATATCTCTCATCCTCAGACTAGAAAGAAAATACATCAATATATAAAAGATCTGAATTTATGTGACCCAACAAAAGGGAATGCTCATGCTACTCCTCAACATTTAAAACCTACTCGCGAATAGATTATTTTTTAATCTCCTCATCTTTGTTGCCTAGTATAACTAACTGCATATATGACAGTATTGTGTTGTCAGATCATGCCCCAGCTTCACTATTTTATAATGCAGTACATTTGGACAGACACTCCTCTATTTGGCACTTACACCCTAAATGGTTACAAGACTCTGATTTTATAAAATTCATAGGAGAACACATTGATCTCTACTTTTCAATAAATACAAATCAAACAACGGCAACTATGAGGTGGGAAGCCTTCAAAGCGTATATCAGAGGACAAATGATAAGCTTCACCAGCTCTAAATGTAATAAATTCAAACATACAATGAATGAATTTGACTCCAAAATTAGAGAATTAGAGGGAGAGGTTATTAAAGATGATTCATCAGATATAAAACAGGAACTATTTACCCTTAAAGCAAAATATGAGGAGCTCTCCTTGCGCAAAGCCGAAGATAGTTTAATAAGTTTAATTAATAATAACATATGTAAATGGTCCCGTTTGGGTACAGATTTACAGACATTTTTGTCCAACCTATCGAATTTTCTAAAAACATTTATACAGAATTACCTTCAGTTTTAAAATATACATATTTCCTTTTCCTATGATACAGGACCCTCCAGGCACCTAGCCCCCACAACTCTTCCATCTACATCCTGCCTTAGCTGGTAGTGAGCAGACTGATGGATTGGAATAACAGAAACTGCAGTGTTTCCCTCAGAATGACAAGCAGGATTGTGCTTTGGCTGTGTTCAAAAATATATATAAAAAAAAAAACTCTTCAGTCAGCTCTACTTCTTAACGCGTGATCACTCATTGGATCAAACGTGCTGCATTACATCCCTGGTGCTGCTTCATACACAAACAGATCATTCCAGAGCACCATAACCATAAAGCTGTCTAAGTCAAAGTAATATATTACCTTTCTTGATATGTCTCAGAATGCTTGCACTCAATTTCGGTCCTTCTGAATAGATGGAGGTACTCTTTTGTCCTGTGAAGTCATGGTATGATGAGACAGGCCATGGAAAGTGTGATAAACCAGAAGGGACTCTTTGATTTCAGCATCTTTTCACAAGCGTGAGGCACGCGTGGAAAAAATTATGTGCCATTGTTATGACTAAAAGGGTACAGATGTAATTGGAAAGAAAAAAAACTTCAAAGAGATGTGTAAGAAAAGCACAGACGTGAATGTTGGCCAAAGAAAACAAGTCTCTGTGGTGGGCTGGATATGCAGATAGCATAGTATTCAAATGGCACAAGACCTGTGGGTGTGGGGTAGCTACTCTACATGTCCCTTACAGCGAGTCTGGACCTGTCGAGCACTGGGATTCCACTCCAGTCCATCCAGAAGAGCCGGTGGGAGTCTGTGGGGAGCGAGCCTAGGAGACACCAGTCTCTTTAATGTTAGACACATACATCCAGCAATTTTTGTCTTTGATCCCTGCAGTGTGCTGAGGAGAACAGCTGAATGCCTGGGGTGTGGTCAGCCGCTCTGGATGTACTTCTTTATCACCACACAGCCGTGTCTGAACAGCGGGCAGGGCAAGTTCTGGAGTAGTGTCCATGTGTTGGTGCAGGGATCAAAGGTTTCCATGTTGCCTAATGCCGGACCTTCACTGCTGACAATGCCTCCTGTAGCATAGATCTTCCCATCCAGGATGACCGCACTGAACAGGAAAAAAAAAAAAGCAGAATAATTTACTTTTGCTTTTGTGTTTTGGAACAAATTTCAGTCACCGCAAATCTCCAAGATGATAACTTGATCAGTCATGTGACTTTTATCTTGTAAATAATATTAATGGCAGGCACCTCCTGCGTCTCAATGGGAGAGCGAAGGTAGAGAATGAAAAGACAGTGAATATGAGTTCTGAGAAACAGCGATTTGTTCATAAACTGTCTTTATGATAGATAAAATTCTGAACGGCACCCCTGTTGAGACACAAATACCACTGCTAAACCAAGAAAGTACTCCTCACACTTGCCTTAGCCTTATCTTTTAAATTACAATGGACAGACACAATTACGGAAATACACATGTGTACGTAGTACACAATACATTGTGCGTTGATGAATGTATAACATTCAAATAAGCTGCCAGTACACAAGGGAGAGAGAGAGTACTGATGAGTATATGTGACCCGATCTGCCGTAATGAGTCGAAAGTCGCATTCTATTTATTGAGATATGGGCTGATTATGTTGAAAAACATCAAAAATAGGGATTTTTCTTTTTTGGTCTTATATGAAAGAAAAGGTCTTCAAAATTAATTAAGTTTCATCATAGAAATAATTGAGAAAATGTACTTAAATGGCTATTTAATCTGAGTTGGAGCTCTCAAATCTTACAAAAGAATGTCCAAAATAAGTACAAAATGCTTAAATCATGTACACAAAACCTTTACAGTTGCCAATAGGAAGCCCTGTCTTTACAGCCATGTGTCTGCCTCCCCCTCGACAGATTAGCAGTGTTCTGTGTAGCCTAATGCTAGCTTTTTTTTTTAAGAATATATCTCCTCACAAAGATCGAGTTTAACATTTGTATGTGGGGTCAACATCATCGAAGTTGTTTAGAGTGAACTGTGTCGTGTTGTGTGATTGCTGTTTGGTATAATGTCATTGTCAAATAATGTAAAATAGCTAAAGCTTCAACTCAAGTTGGTCAATGAGTTCTAGTGATGTGTCTTCAGTCTGATATAATGTATTTTTTTAAGTATCTAAATGCCTGTAGTAAAATGTTGTTGAATACTGGCTGCATCTCTTTGAATGCTATGGATTGTTAAAGATATCAACAAAAAACTGACAAATACTTTAAATGTGATTTTCTCGTTTTTTCAATTGGAAAATGGTGCTGTGCTACCATAATTCAAACGATTGTAACTTGACAACCGTTTAAGATACAGCTTTGACCAAGATATCATTTTAAAGCTTATTTTATCTTTTTAATGATCCCAAAACCTCAATTTTGAATTTTGGGTCACTGTGACTCATTTTGCCAGATCAGGTCACACATATATATAAATAAAGTAAAATTAAGTAAAAATGGTCATATTTTCTCACCACCTGAGTGCCCTAATGATTACTGTGGACTTGTGACTGTGTTTATCAATAGATTCTTATGGCTGCAAAGTGATGTTAATATTATGTTAATGCTCAAACACTGGAGGAATCTGATAGAACCTTGAGCATCAAGTAGTACAGCACACAGAATACGCTTTGGTTCTCCCAACACTACATGTTCACAGCAACAATACATGAGACAAATGAATAAAAAATGAAAAAAAAAAAAACAATGTATAGCGATCAGTCATAAAATTAAAACCACTGACAGGTAAAGAGAATAACACTCATCACATTACAGTGGTACCTGTCAAGGGGTGTGATATATTAGACAGCAAGTGAACAATTAACTGTTGAAATCGATGTGTTACAAATAGGAAAAAAGGATCTGAGCTACTTTAACTTGTGATGGCTAGATATCTGTGGCAGGGCATCTCCGTGGGAGGTCTTGGTTTTTATTTTTTTGTTAGTACCTACCAAAAGGGATCCAAGGAAGGATAACCAGGGAGCTGGGGATAGAGTTACTACAGCACAAATTGCTAAAAAATGCTTTCTGTGACTGAACAGTGCCAGGATACACAGCACGTTGCAGCTCACTGTGTAGGGGGCCGAGTTGCTACAGACCAGTCAGAGTGCCCATGCTGACACCTGTCCACTATGGAGAAGATAATCCATGTCTCGACTGGTCAGAGCTGTTTTGGTGGCACCAGAGGGTTGCACTGAAATATTAGGCAGGTCGTTTTATTATTATGGCTGATCAATCTGTGTACATGTAGCATGAGTTTACCCAAGACGGTCTGAATCCTTTCTGTTTGATTCTGACAGTGTGAACGGCTGTTACTGTTTTCAAGTGATCTAAAAAAAATCTAAATAAATAAATAATAATGTGTTAATGTGTTCATTTGGCACACCTGCAGAACTGCCTAGAGTGGTTCATGTTTGGCCCCGCTTTGATGTTGCCCTTGTCTGGGTCGTAGATGGTGGTGGCTCTCGCATAAGCTCCACCCAGGATGAAGATGAATCCATTGAGGCTTACAGCAGGGGCGTACTTATTATCTAAACAACACAAAGAGAGAGGAACGAGAAGAGAGAACAACAGATAAATGTACATTTTTAAAGCAATTCCACATATACAGCAATTCGTTTACCCTCTGTGACTTGATGTCAAAGGCATGTATACAAATTCGTCTCATTCCTGAACCCGCTGGTGCTTTCAGGCCTTTTAGTTAGCCAAAAGCGGAAAAGCTGTGCAGCCTTTTGGCGAAAAAATGTGTTGCTGTGACTGACTGCCTGCTGGGATAATTGAATTCATATCAGCACAAACTTATTGTGCTTCCACAATGTGCTCTCAACAGATTCCAATGAAATGTCAGATAATTAATGATGTGGATTACAGACTGCAGGACTTTGTTGTTTGTATCTACTGTGGTACTTTGTTCATATCCGTGCACTTTTGTATGCTGGAATTGAGCTGATTTATTCATAAAGATAGAATCTTCCAAAGTAGTGTGAACATGCCCCAAAAGATAAAAATATATTTCTCTTTTCTGCTATCGCTGGCTAACTCGCCTCCTCTTGCCATTTTTCTTCTCATACCCAGTTCGTTTATGCTTTTTACTGCTTTATACGCATGATATGATTAATAGTTGCTGCTATTCCACTCAGAAGAGGACCTTTCAGGCCAGTATGGAATTCTTAAAGCTTTTTGGAGATTACTGAAGACCTTATAACCAGTAATTGACACAAGTGGTACGCAAGCCCAAATAGATATCAGTGGTACCCAAAATGTGCGTACCTAATTTGTGACATACAGTGCGCATAAACCCGCCCTAAACCACACCGAGGCACAGAACCCCGAAACGGAAACCCCATCCCAAAAAAAATTGTCAACCCCTGCTTTTAACCTAGGACTACACTGCGATCTGCCAATGACCTTCCCCACGTATCTTCTCAAAAGAAAGACAGGACCAAATGTCAACAGACTTAATATGTCTTATTTAGAACAACAGTTTAGCCTTTGTGGCTAAATATAGACTGTAGAATATTAAAAAACAGTTATGTTTTCTTGTAATAAAATTTTGAAAGAACGACCTACTCCTCACATACATATAAAAACGTTTTCATTTTATTCTTTTTACTTCTTTTAGGCAAAGCTAAATGTCCAACTAATGGACCTCCAGTAGTGCTGAACAGGGAACAATTCTCTGCAGGACTTCAGGAAGGTTTAGAGACAGCACAACTTAAATCTCGCATAGGAAGTTTTCTTTCATCTTACCATTTTCTTTGACATGAAAACCTTAGAAAACATATCATAAAACTAATTTCTGAGCATTTCTTTAAATAAAAATGAGTGCAGAGTGACAGCATGGTCTCTCTCTAAAGTAAGGAATACTGAGTTATATTAACTCCTTTATTAATAAAAATTATTCTTAATAATGGCATTATTTTCATTTGTCATCTTTCTTGATGAATATGGTTATTCTTTATTTATTTTGGTTGGGCAAACGAAATTATCTTCACTGACTTAAGCCAGCATTATTATAGACAAAATTTATATACTGTTAAGTTTTTGTTGGCTTTTCAGTTAATTTCATTCGGAGAGTGTCACGGTTCGGTCTGTCTTTTCTGTTTTTTTGGTTCTGGTTTTGTTTATGTTTTTGGGGCTTTTATTTTGAGTTCCTGTTCTGTTCATGTGTCACATGTTTTTGGTTGTCACATGTTTTGTGTTCATGCACTGATTATGTTTAGTATTTAAGTTCTGTTTGTAGTACTCCTCGCTTATCTGTCCATCGCTCATTCTATGTCGGTTCTGCGTTATCTGATTCCTGCCCTCGTGCCTGTTCTGTTTTCTGTTTTTGGTTAATAAAGTACTTCAGCATGGATTTTTGGTCTCCATACTGGGCCGTGCCCCGAGGTAGCTCACGGCTGAGGGCTAACCCCCTCAGCCATGACAGAGAGTGGAAAGTGGAAGAGTTCTCTTCATAGTTTGGTTAATACTCCCTGGTTTTATCCTGCTAGGACTACTTGAGGTGGTCGTAAATTTTTCTGCAGATAAGAACAGTTATTTGACAAAATAGTACTGGAAGTGTTTTGAGAATAGCTGGAGCAGTCTATTATGAGTCTGGGAGGATACAGTGGTCCCAGTGGGTGATGACAGTCCTAAGTGTTTTGACAGTCAGTGGGTTTTACAAACACTGTGCTTAAAATAAAAAAAAAACAAAAAAAAAAAACATCTATGATGAGTGTGCAAATGACTGACAGCTGAACACCTGGCAATGCAGACTAAACGAAAGGTCGTCCAGCAGCATATGAAGAAGGTGCTATCAACGAGCCTCTCTTCTCTGACAGGGAAATTGTCTCCCAAACGATTACAGCTGGGCCAATTTATCATGTCTATGAATAATTCACATGGCCATGTTTGAGGTTTTTGTTTTTTTTCCCACCTGTGCTGGACGCTTGAGAAGCCGTGCACGGAAGGAATCTGTAAAACAACCGTTGGATTTAATGGTGGAAACATAAACGCGTCGGCTGGGTGCTGTGCAGTTGCACCAGGCTCCCCGAGCACTGGCTGCCAGGTGCATCTCATTAAAAGCCCTGCCACTCCTGCCTGAGTGACGGAACAGATAACACCCTCTGTTTCTGGTACTCCAAACAGTGGCGGCCATGGACAGCACTACAGAGCTAAAGGCAGTGTACGCCCTGGGAAAATGTCCACTCTCTAAAAGGTGTGTCATTCACCATCACTTCTGCTTCATTTGCATATGGAGCAACCAATCCAGTGGGGCATCTGCTGAGAACCATTTTGTTTCAGTGTTAAGTCATTTAAGCCAGATCCAGACTGAGACTGCGTGACGCACAAACCTTGGAATGCACTACGTTACCTGCTCCTCATTCACATCAGATTCTCATCCACCAGCATCTGCAGTGGCATCCAGAGCATACAGGAGACACAAAGCGGCTTGTTCCTTATCTTACCCCTCATAAACAACTCCTACACTTATCTCTTCTCTCCATTCAAAACCGACCAATTTATATTGGTGGTGCCAGCCTCTAGAGCCAGGCCCATGTTATTGTATAGTGAGCCCAAAAACGACACACAAAAGACTCCAATTCAGCAAAAAGGGATTAGACCTGCTTCTTTGATGGTGAGATTCTGCCCCCGGCAAGACAACTCCAAGGTCTCTATCAAATGAAAGGACTGTCAACGGCAACACTAACATGGACTGCATCTTTCCACAGGAGATAAAGGCAGAAGTATACAGTTCAAGCCACCAATTTGCAGAGATGTCTGCTTCCATTTTCCAACGCTGTTCCTCAATGATGGGAAACGGACAAAAATAAAGAATAAAAAACAAGCTGTAGGAAGAGGGAACCACGTTTTTTTATTTTTAATAAACACCTTAAGGCTTCTGAAGTGGGACTCCTTCAACACATCCCATCTCGGCCTTGCTACTGAAGTCTTTGAGTGCTGCCCACCACTCCAGTTTCAAGGACTTCTATCAGCAGGGAGCATGCTGGCTAAATTAGTGTTTGAAGACTCTGCTTGCAGTGAGGCCATGACTGTCCATGTTGGTTTTACTGAGTTCATGACATTTTGCATGCTGTCATTCGATTAGTGAATTTATGAGAAAACCATACCAGATAAATTTGATGCTGAGATTCTGATGTTGAGATTTTGTTGTTTGTGTTTTTAATGCAGGTACGGGCCAATAGTAATATAATCATGCATCACACAAAAGCAATATTTACATCACGATATATAACAGCATATATATATATATAGATTTAGATTTACTGTATTGTCGTGTATTTTAACACAGTCACTATTAGAATGAGCTGTGATTAGACAAGAATAAAACAAGACACAGCATTTATATCCCACAAACTTTTAAAGTAAAGCAATATAAAATATTTCCACATATAAGCTCTTTTAGACATAGAAATTGTTAATAATTGTTAACTGCAAATGTCATTATAAAGAGAGAATAATTAGCTCTCTTTGAGTTTTGTTCATAGAAGTGTATAAAAAACAAAATAAAAATCACTTTGTACAGATAGTGTTGGAAACACTATGGCTCTTTGCACTTCTGGCTCTTCTTCATTCACCTTATGAAATGTAAAAAAAAATATACAAATATTAGCTGTTATTGAATAGTTGTAACTTTTGTCATTATTATAGGTGTCTCATCTCTAAAAAAAACTGATCAGATATTGAGGTGGATAAACGGACAAAAATTTGTTGTACTGCAGCACGGCATTAAATGTTTTTAAATGAAATGTAATAATATATGTATTAATAACATGACATGATTAGAAGTTTGTGTGTGTGTGTGTGTGTGTGTGTGTGTGTGCGTGTGCATGTGTGAAAGAGAGAGAGAGAGAGAGAGAGAGAGAGCATATGCATATGAAACCTACACGTGCCAGCTGTCAATTCACACCCCTCTCTGGCAAGGCTGGAAGACGGATATATTGATACTTTCCTCTCAGTATTAAACCTCACAGCTAGAGCATGCTCTGAATGACACAAACCTCCTGTAAAATCTCTGCCACTAGGAGACAGACAGTATGAGCGCGGGACCAAGGGACAGAGAGTTGGAAGAACGGCTGAAAATCTGCAGGAACCACTAAAATCCCTCCATTACACTCCCCGCTCAGGCACTGCAAAAGCCATAGACTCATTTTCACCTGACAAATCACTCACTCTGTCCAATCAGGCCTGGCCATAGCAGGGTGACAGACAGCTCACTTGGAGAGAAAGATGGGGAACTGTATGGTGCCTGAACAACTTGCCCACCCTCCAGTGCTGAGATCACTAACATTTCCCCCACTCACACCTGAGCCACAGGCAACATCCGCTCTGGCTCTTAGCTCTGATAATGAACTCCTATCCACCACACTGAGAACAGTGGAAGAGACACACTCACAAACACATAGTAGCAGTATGCACAACAAAGCCTAATATCTAACTGTTTTAGAAATGACAATGTTCTTGTGCAAACTGCACTTGGTGTCGTTATAAAGGTGTTGCCAAGTGGCAATCAAGAAGTAACAGGTAGCAATCACGGTGAAGATTTTCCTAAAGTTCTCATGAAAAATGAAACAATCAAATATAGAAAGATAAAGAGTCTTAGCAAAGATCAATCAAAATAATTGAAAACCCATTGAATTGAACTGACATGAGGAATGAGCCAAAACTAAACACAATGTTGCAGCAAGCTAATTATGACTTTCTGTAGGTGTCCTGAATCTCTTATTACCAACTGCTTTGAAACAAAGTACTAACAATATTAATTTGTACTGCGTGAATAATTTTTCACATGTTTATGATAATGACATTTTCCTAACGACGAGATATGGTTTCAGGCATGTGTGTAATATTGTTATGTAATGATTTAATGATGTAATTTGAACAATGCTAAACCACTTATGGTTATGAATGACTTATTACATTAGCTACCCTAGCCTCATAACTACGACGCATATCTAAGCAGGAAAAACAAAATGAGGTGTATTTTTGACGTTTAGCTACAGTCTTACACATACAGGAAAATGAAACATTACTTGATTCAAATAGTTTTTTGTTATATACCATGCTCCACTCTCTTACCAATCATTGGAGACTCTATGAAGCTCCAGGTGTTGGTCTGAGGGACGTAAGACTGTAGGACACCAGCTGATCGTCCGGCCTCATTCACTCCTCCAAACACATACACTTTCCCCCCACACACAGTGGCTGCTGCTGAGTGGACAGGCTTGGGCAGTGGAGAGACGGTCTCCCACTGATTAGTGATGGTATCATACCTGCAGAGAAAAAGAACAGCAAATGAGCTGGATAGTTCTAATGCCAGCGACATGCTATTTTAACTTCTCTTCCCTTGCAACAGGAATAGATCAAGGAGCAGCCATTGTTTTATACGGATCTTCATTATTGGTAAAATGAAGCCAACATGGTGTCGATGGTCTCGCTTATTAGAACCACAGTGAAAGAGAATTCCCACGGCTGCTTTAGTGCTCTTGGCCGCCGTCTCGCACTGATTGTTCCTGATGGAACGCTCCCGCTTGCCTTTGCTATGTGCTAATGGTGGAGCTCATGAGCTGCTCATCTGAGGACACCACCAAGAGCCATCCAGCTGGAGAGCTCATCCACATGGCGACTGTTTTCAGGATCTGCAATCAGGGCTCCTTTGAATCAGTTCAGAAGTGCTCCTAATGACTCTCAAAGACTAGGAGCTTACTCATGCCTAAACTCATTAGTGTGCCGAACAAAGGACTAATGCCACCACTTGCGCTCCCATTATGAACTGTCTATGGCGATCATGTGTACAGAATGCTCTTTTTATGTACACTACCGTTCAAAAGTTTGGAATCACTTTCATAGTAATATTTCTTTCTGCTACAATGATACATTTTATATTTCAATATTTCATAAACAACAAGAAGTTGCTATATATTAAATATGATGCACTATGTATTAAGTTCTCTGCATTGATATATCATCATCAGTATTAAATAAAGGCATTCTGGATATTAATTCATTCCTAATGTAATCCTAATGCTTTTTAGTCTCCTGTGCACAGGACTAGCATATTAGAATCATTTTATACATTTATCTGCAATCGATTTATATCACCAAAAGCATTTCTACAAGTTAAACAGAGATGCCAACTTGAATGATAGTATATGATTGTTCTCTTGTTCAAATTGTTTTGATTTTCTATGTGAAAGCATTTACACGTCCTCTATAGGCAAGACATATAAATCCGGCATTTTCTGACCATTTTAGTGATGTTTATTTACTGAGTTAAATAGACAAATGTCTTAGCAGTAGATGTGCTTTAAAATGTGCTTATGTGAAAAAAAGGATGAGCACGTTTTATTTTCAGATCTCTAAACCTAAGCGCATGAAAACATTTGCATATGAATGTATATGAGTAGCATATTTTCCAGTATTCATTCTCAACAAATACGTACCAGCTGACAGTCAACTAATGGCTGGATGAGCTGCACTGTAAGACTATCTGAGCTCATTCTCCTAAGGAGGCGAGTACGAACGGCTCAGCCTGGAACAAGAATAATGTTACCTCTAACAGCTGCTGAGAGGAATGTCAAAATAAGCTTGAGGTTTAACAAGGAGGCTAAATCTTGTTGCGCTGTAATAGAGAAAGTCAACAAGCTTTAGCTGAGAAGGTATTAAAATACACAGAAAATAATGAAGAAACTAGAAGAGAACATGGAGCACAATTATAAGTTAAATGTGATCAATTACCCAGAATAAACTTACCTGCGAGAAAATTCTAGAATTCTAGAATTGGCATCTTGTCACTAATGGAAATTTGCAGGTGAGAGAGCAATATGAAACAGAATCTGTGCAAAAGGTGCCTGTAGTTACGAGAACATTAGGAAGGAAAACATTTTTGTGTTTATGAGCAAGTCACGGTAAAATATAGCCATTTGGCATTATGAAAGAATAATGAAGATTGATGCTGAACAGTAGCAGGTTTAACCACTTTTTCCTTTAGATTTATTCAAGTGCAATAATCTAGTTAGCCATCAATGTCTTGACAGTGGAGTGCATGGCCTTAAAAGCTTTTGCTAATTTCTTGGACGCTGTGTACCGTCCACAGCACTTAATAATATACACTGTGGTACTCAGTCAGCCATGTGATGCACTGCGAATGGGTCCAGGTTGGCTTACTGTGGGTGCAAATTAAAAAGAGTGTGAGAGGAGCAGAAAGAGGAGAACATGGGTATGAGCGATGAATCACATGATGATATCAATGCAGCATCTGTGAGCTGATGTTATCCTGTAGGATGTGTTGCAATGCATGATGGGTGAGATTACACTGTGCGATGGTATCATCATCGGTGCACTATAATTATGAGAGCTACTGTACTGTGACCCGTAATCACCTCCTGCCCCTCCCCTCCCCACCTCCAGCCTCCCATCCTCCCCACCCAGACACAATTTAATCACGCTCAGGGAGCCGGAGGGAAGTATGTGATTGGCCATTTTGATAACCCACGGGGCACTAGAGGAAGATGAGCTCAACATTGGACTATTAAATATACCTAAAGGTGTGAAAATGCATCGGTGCATTGAGATGCATCCGTTTGAAGGTGGAGATTCATCATCATCAATTTTGGAATGTTAGAATCGATTATAATACATTATAATATTAATCAGTAAAGTATGCTTTCATTTCTTGCCCGAAATTCTCAGGCTTTTTTAAACATGAACAGAAATGTCAGCTTGGCATACTGAATTTTATAGTGCTCACATTTACAGGATGTTTATAAAATAGCTCTGAATCTTTCTAAAACAATCTGTTCAAATCACGTTTAAAATTTAACGTTTTATACAAAAAACAGAAAAATCTCTCTACTACTATGATTTTAAAAATAAAGATTCTTTAAAGGAACACTCTAGCATTTGTTTCCCATCACACTATCACATCAGTTAATGATTTTGTTTGATCTTAGAAATAAATCAATGGAATTCCCATTTAACATGACAGATAAGTTATAATTCCCCTATAGACTATAATGAGTGGGTGGGACTAATATAAATCAATTATTAAGCAAACATATATTACAGCTGCAGCAGATGAAGACTAAAATCATTTAAAATGCTGAGCTGTTTGCATAAAGAACCACAGAGAGAGAGACAGTGGTTCACTCTGAATAAGGCATATCAACTGCCCAGCTGCTCATACAATATTTGGAAAATTATGTGTGTGTTTATCCTGTGACAAGTACCAGAAAATGTATGTTTGCTAGGTTTGACAAGCTTTCACCAGTACTAGTCCCCTAGGAGAGGCTCCTGCTATACTGACAAACAACTGCCACTACACAGCAGCTGCTTCAGTGATAGTCCAGGTACAGTGATTAAGCACAAACGGAGAATTGAATCCTGCTTGCTCTGCGGGGAAATGCAGCAGCGAGTCATTAAAATCTCAGGGATTTTGTGTAACTACCCATCAGAGTTCCTATCCAACCTTATCACCACTTTCCCGGCTGCTCGCACACAGGCTTATCTCACCTTACTCTCAGGTACAGTCACACAACAGCCTATTGAGAGAGGAGAAGGTCACTGCGGACGTTCCACTCACCATGCCAACAGCTCAACAAGCTAACGGTGTGCTGTCTTCATGCATAGCCATGGCTGGAATCAATATGTTGATGGCATGTATGTGTGTGTGTGTGTGTGTGTGTGTGTGTGTGTGTGTGTGTGTGTGTGTGTGAGAGAGAGTGTGCGTGTGCTAAGGGCAGCCAGCATCTGGCAGGACTTCCACTGTATAAATCTCCTGCTCTGGCTGCCAAGTCCACTCCGTCAACACTGCAAGCTGGTCAAAGACTCTCCAGTGTAAAATTAGGTTAGCCAGGCACATGCTGGCACAGCAAGATGTATACTGGGTTTAGATATAATCATTCAGTGTGTTTTAAACCCAAGATAACTGCTCCCCGCAAGTGACAAGCAGGACTGTAGGAAGACAGTACTGTACTGCCTCAATGGCTCTGTCCAGCTGGACGGCACTCAGACTATTTGTGCGCCTCAGAGAGATGATGTCCAGACCCAAGCTGTCACCCTGCAGTTCCCTGCACAATTAACCTGTGAACCCGTCAACAGGTACAGCATAAGTGCAGCCTCCCAGGATGCGAAGCATGAAGGCAAGCAGGCAGCACCATCAGATTAGTCTAAAAAACAACTTCTTTATAGACCTCCTGTTACAACAGCAAAAAATACTTTCTTTTGTTAGAAAGGGACATTAGGGCCCATTATGTCTTTAAAATTGCAATAATGAACACTCTTCGCAGAGCCATGCTCCTCTATTCATAAACATATTTTTCAAAGTTACACATTAAACCTCAAGCTATTAGAACTGGCTCAGTGAAGGGACAGAGTTTGAATTAGTTTACATGTTTTTGGATGGGCAAAACAAGCTGTACACATCTAATGAGTCCTATTATCTATACAGTGCATTGCAATGTTTCTCTGTGACAAAGTTGGCCATTATTTTGCAATTAAAAATCTACTCTTGTGGAATGCATCTACAGTGGGCTGTACACGCCTTAACTTAAACTATGATTAAGTGTTCTGTTTGATCACCTCCAGTGAGTTTGAACAAAGGCGCAGTTAGGAAGCTTAAACCCACAGCGTCGGAATGACACTGACAGATCTTAATTATGACATGTTTCTGTCTGCCATGCTAATGGCTTCATCACTGTCTAATAAAGCAATTCTTCAGAGCCTTACTTTAGTATCTGAGGAATCAGACGTTTGCTCGTTATTAACCAATGTTCTGTAGATTTGTAGGGATTTGTTTAAAAAAAAAAAGAGTTCTAATTATGTGAAAAGCTACTGTGGAAATTTCAGAAGCAATATGCAAACTGCATAGGTTAATGTTCTCATTACTATTAGTTCATGATGTTACATGACTTTAACAAACACACATTCAGAATTGCAGTGATCTGTGGGCAGCAAGTTAAAGGGCCAGAATGGGAATTATTCAGCCCCGTCCCCACACAGATTTGGCTTGATTCACAAATGCTATAATTGTCTATGCTGTGTGTGTGTGTTTGTGTATGCTCCAGTGGTCAGAGACCTGTAATTAGCACCAACAAAAAGTGTCTGTTGTTTCTGAGGTGACTCATAACAAGTAAGAAAGATATAAATGAATGAATGAATGAATGAATGAATGAATGAATGAACAGATAAACAGTTTGGCTGCTGTGCGATACCAGGTTGTGCTGCACAGCAGCCAAACAATTACAGCTTTCACCTTTCGCCAACCTTCACCTAATCCACTTCAGACAGGGTCTGTAAAATCATTCTTCCAGATTTGCACGATAATCCCTGTGAATAAACTCATTTGTAACATGGCCTGCCACTCCAGCATCGAACACACACTCACACTGCAGACTTCCATTCCCTACTCCATCATTGCAGAGGGCACCTTCAGCCTCCATCAGGAGAACTCCGAACAGCTCTGTACTCGGCCTTAATTGGATTTGTGCGTCACACACACAAACAGTGACATTACAACTGGACGGTCGAGTAGGTCATACGCCAATTACTGCACCTCAGTCCACAAGAAGCCACAGCCCAGAGGAAGTGGAGCTAAGACTTCATTACCCACTGGGTGCTGCCCGTTTCATTAGGAGCTGAATGAAGCACCGTTTTCCAACGGTACTTCTGTGCTCCTACAGTCAGAATTTGGGAAGGACAAGAACTGGAATTTTGTTATTAACGCACAGAAACACCACCATTGTCTTTCACTGCCGCCTGTGGTGGTCTTTTAAGATGTAGGTCAGCAATCTTGCAGCCTGCTTGTGACTCTCTCCTCCTGCCAAGTTCGCCTTTCTCTCTGTACTCATTTCTCAAAGGCCATGCTCCTGCTGTCTAGCCATCTATCACAGGCAGGAGGTGATTACGAATCTTTAGATATTCCTAATATATCTTTTCGTGTCCTTTTTCCCCCTGCTCCCTTCCTTCTCCCTGTCTCTTTGCTTCTCTTTCTTCATTATAAGACCCATCTTTGGCAGCACAAGCTAGAGCTACAGGGGTAGAAAGAGAGGAAGAAAAAGGGCGAACGAAAGAAATGAGCTGCCTGCCGGTGAAACTCAGAAATCTCCCAATGCACAAGCTAGTCATTTATCTGGCTGATGGTGCACAGTCTCCCTGCTACATCCATTACTTCCCCCAACCTATAATACCCTCCTTGGGCACAGCCAAGATCCATCCCTGTCAACAGCCGAAGTGTCTGATCGCTGGAAGGCCCAACAAAGCAAGGGACTCTGTCAATGTAGCTAGCTTCTTCACTATGTCTTGAAGTATCCTTGCTCTGTATATTGCAAATACATCCATTCTTCCCATGTAATATTAACACAATTGTTTGGGTGGCACTACCCTTTCTTCTGCCATTCACTTTCCAGCATCAGTCTTACTACTAACTATTAACTAATCTACCTTAAGTAGTTGCACTGAAAATGTATAGGCTAGTTAGCAGGTAGCCTTCTGCTGACATGCTAATGTTTTTAGATTTTGAGCTTTCAACATTAAAAGTACAATATTCCACTATAATATGATGATCACAAGTTAATATGTTAGCACTGTTTTGTGAAAATTCAGAAGTATAGTATACACTATAGAACCAGGAGAGATATAGTCTATACCCAGTTACTCTTTTAAAATCTTATCACTTTCCATTTTTGCTATGCTGAAATTCATTTTATGAAGCTATAATAGGTTTATCTGTTTACTTTCCACAAAAAGTTGGGATAACAAAGTTAATGGGCAGACTGCCATTTCTCCAGAATTGTAAAACACTGTGCAAGAGGGATTTGACGGTTCAAAACAGCACACATTTTGCAGATAACTCCCGTTAGCTACCCATCAGAGCTAAATATACCCCACTTGGAGAGGGTGGGTTGTGCCTGGCCTCCTACTGGAGTTTGGTGGGTTGAGTGGGAAGCAGCCAGCCGCCCCGCTGAGCACTGAGAACACAGCCTACAGCACATGGAGCTGGGCAGGAAGGGAATTAGAGGAAAGGCCGGTAATTAGCGAGGACTTTCGAAGAGGGTTCAGATCTTGTCATACCAATTCTTCCCGCTGGAGGAGACATGGAGAGAATGGAGTGGCAGGGCAGAAGAGGGGCGCTTAAGCTGCGGGACAGGGGGAGCTGGGGAGAGAGCAGTGGGGCACAGCAGGCAACAAAGTTCTGAAGATTCACTAATCCCACCGAGTGCTGGATTAACATGGCAGGGTGCATGGGAGCTGATACATGACTGTTGTGTTGCCCACAGGGGTGCCACAAGACTAACCCACCACCCCTATACCCTGCGACACACTGACAGATATATGCTAAAAATCTACAGTGCTAGTAAAAGGGTTTTCTTCAGACAATCCAAAGAGTGATGTCAAAAGTTCATTGTGTCTGGGCTTAAGAAGGTGCCACTAAACCTTTAGCGAGCGAGTGAATGTGTATGTGTGTCAGATGAGACACTGACAGGCCTGACAGCTTCTTCAGGTTACAGGACAATGGGGTTAGGATTAGTGTCAAAACATTTATTCAGAGGGAAGCTGAACTCATGGCAGGACAGATTTTATCTCACTGAATGAACCATGGTGGGGTTCCTCTCTCAGCACACAGCATTTGAACCCAGAACAGAACCAGCACTGGCTTTGAAGCCTTGTTTTCATGGGTCCTCGGCTAATTAGTCACACCATTCTTGTGTCTAATGGACTTTAGCTTCACCGTATATATTTTACGCACAGATACAACAGAGCCATGCTTGGTATGTCACTGAAAGAAAGAACACTCTAGTAGACAATTATATTTCCTACCTGCTGGGATATTTGAGTGTTGCAGGTGCTTATGTCTCTTTTCTTTCAGGGTCTTGAGCCCAACTGCTGCAGGCGAATTTGAAGAGGATGAATGTTTCCATTAAAGTATTTAAAATCAGACAAAATATTGTACTATTTTTCATGTACAACTACAAACATCCACTTGAGAAAACTTGGGATAAACAACAGCGCAACAATAAACGAAACAACAATGGAAAAGCAGGTCAGAAAAATAAAGGTTCAGCTGCAAACATAATCCAGAACATAAAAACACAGAACACACCAGGCTACGGTGGACACAGTGCTTAGCCAACACCACTCTCTTTGTTTTGAAAGGTGGAGAGGCGAGATTTTGCCAAGATGTTCAAAAACATTAAAAGGATAGAAACATTGCATAAGCCTTGCTGACATTTACAACTGTAGCCTTTTCTGATGCTTCTAACACAGTTTCTCATTCCTAATCTGTTTTGGGAAAGTAATCAGAGCAAACAAACTGCTGGTAACATTGTTATGGGCAGTAGCTTATAATCAGTTGGCTGTATGTCCTAGACTATCAGAATGGGCTTCATTTATTAAAAATGAAATTGACAAAATATGGCAAAACAATCAGCCACTTATTCGTCCCGTTCATTCACAAATGAGCCAAATCCTAAATTTGTTCACTCCTCATCACATATCAGAAACCATGCACCATACAAATTCTCCAAGCCCTTCTCCCAATAATCCAGAGACTGCAGGCTGGCTAGGCGTTCTAGGCTTCTCCATTTGAGCGTTGCTTTGAGCCTCCCGCTGTGTAGACAGAAAGGCAGCATGCAGCAGCCTTGGGAGAGGCCTGATTGAAGACATAATTCCGAATGTGGGCGATTTCATGGTTAGGAGCATGAAAAAAGCCAGAGAACGATGGATGGTGGGCCACAAATTACGCGAGTCAGGGGCCGAGGGAGGCAAGGAGAGCTAGACTCGAGGGCTGTAAGCACAGGCCCGTAAACAAATTCTCCCTCAGCAGCGGTGTCAATCACCCTCAGACTACAGGCAAATCAGCCAGCCACAGGAGAGCGGAGCGCTCGACATGTCATGGCCCAGCACTCCATCCGACTCCACCGGCATACCAAGCAGCCAGTGGGCAAGGCGTCTGGCGCAACAGCAGTGCAAACCACATTGCGAAGTGGGTCCATCTGACCCGCAACCCCTCTGTCACATAAAGGAGTAACATAAACTCATTAGAGAACCGCTAGAGTACTGCATGCATGCCCATGTTGGGCCCAGTAAAATGGATCAGCAAGTGGACTAAAGCACTTTATATATTTGCAATCAACATATGAAAGACGTATGAGGCGTTTTCTTTTTTAAGTTGGATGCACTGTAATAATTTCTGAGGGAGCATGTGGACAATCTCAGATCAGAATTCAGATTGTTACACTGCTAATTATTTATTTGATCATATAAAAATAAAAGGCAAGTGCAGAACTGTGTAAAAGGCATATAACAGAATTATGGAACCAAACTTATGTTCTTCTAACCAGCTCACAAAATATCAACAAAATATTTTTTTTAAACAATCGCATAATTTTACTGCCTTATTCTAATGTCGGCATAAGATGATTACTTCTAAACGAAATGTAAACTATTTTAAATAATTTGCACAGATGTAACATTATTTGAAATTAACAAAAATTAGAGTCATGTTCTTTGCATTTTACAGTTAGTCCAACATCATGCTGAGACATAAAATTTAAGGAGAAGCATAGATTAAACAATGGAAACATATAGTGCACAGGCTTTAAAGGGTTAAAGAGCAGAGGCCTGAGCCTGGCTGTGGCTTGCATGAGACTTCACATAAGGCTGGAGGGATGGCTTGCAGTAAATAGCATAATAAATAGAGGAATAAAGAAAACCCTTCTCTGAGCTGCACTGACCCATCTAGAGAGAAAGTCTTACTATGAAAATAGAGACTTTTTCCCTGTACAGCATGCCTCATGTTTACAACATAAATTCAGAATTCATATGAGCTGGAACTAGGCTGCCTACAGCTGGAATAGCAAACTATACGGGGACACGAATAATGCGCACTGATCCCTGTGCCGCTCATCAAGTTCGAGGAGCAGCACATCAACTGTTGGATGAAGCTGGAGAAGCGTAAATAATGTGAATGTTATGGTGAGTGGTGAAGTTATTAGATCCATTTGCCAGCGCATCACAGACAGGTTCAGCCCAGCCTCCTTTAAATCCAAAGACATTTGGTCAGCGACCTCTCTGTCAGCCTCCTGCAAGTCCACGCCTACGCCCTCCTCCACAAGTTTCCTCTCATAAACCACAGTGATATATTCCACATGACACTTTCCAACATGTTAATGTTTCTCGTTCAGTGGAAAGCACAGTGTGCTGGCGAGCCTCTATTTCTAAAAGTCAGGAGTTAGGTGTTACTATTATATGGTTATTTGGGGGTGGGGTGGAGGAAGTATTCCATCATAATGCCACAGCATGGAAGTATTAAGGAAAAATATCGAATTATGGGTTTTCATTTTGAGGGACTTATGTGCTGAGAGGGACTCCCGAGCTCCATTCACTCCCATAATGAGGCGCAGCAGCCTCCTTTAATAAGAGCCGTAATGTTTTTTTGATTGCCCCATTTAATCTTGCCCTCGTGGGCTGGCTGCAACTGGAGCACTTGGCCTTTTTCACACACTGTCATGTCAGTAACTTCTCGACACCAGCTAGAGGTGCTATGTGCAAGAGGAGCATGCAACATATTCAGAGCAGTGCTGCTGTTTGTATGACTACAGAGAATACACGTTCCAAAATACTGTCCCTGTATCTTCAAAACACAGTTCTTCCTGGAAAATATTCTTAAATTATTGGAGGAATATTTATTGACTCAGGTCTTTGATATAGTTGAGTGGCATTTATGTCCCCAATGGTATACATGTGTCTTTTTTCCTTTTTTGGTTTAATTATTTTATAAGACAGAATGTAATTCAAATGTTAGTAAGACTTGCGGTGTAACAACATATTGTGACATTGTGATTGCTAGTGCTAGTCTTAAATGAATGGTCCTACTTTTATCTGTGTCTTTATTTCCCTTTGACTCTGTCCAGTCTATGTGTAAAATGAAAGGCACTTTAAACCAAACGCCACTAATACGGCACATTTCTTTATACAGACCCTGCATAGCACACACTGCCTCAAACTGCCCACACCAATTGCACAACTTGTCTCTGAAAACGTCTAAAAATTAGACTCACTCAAAAGTAACAACCGTTGTTACATACAAAGCAGAAACCTTTCACAGATTATTCTCTAAAATAAAACTATGCATTAACTTCCTAATTCCTTTATTTGCTCAATGTAATATCACATATTAATTTAGCTTTATGCAGATATTCTTTTCTTTCACTGTTTTGAATGTCTTCCACAACAGCCCTTCCACAACAGCCCTAACATCAATACATCAGCATCAGATATCAGCATTTATACTTGTAAAATAAAACCTGCATCCAGAATGGGCAACAAGGGAGAAACAGGTTACTGCTCTCCTCAGTCAGTGTCCAATCAATGAACACGTTTTATTTACACAGCTTAATTAAGAAAAGGCAGAGGGGCAGACAAATATCTTTTACACTTACCATTATTTACTTCCACAAGTCAGACAACAGAGTTAAATTAAGACAGATTAATATGTTAACCCATTTACGAATTATTCATTTATCACAAAGTAATGTAATTGTTTACATATTTAATTTTTGTTTAATCGTCCCTTTTTTTTTTAACTTTGGTTTTGTCCACTCCTGGTCTCACGAATTTTGAAAATGTCAATCAGTATCAAATCATGAAGCGACTCTCATGTAGGGTGAGTGTATATTACATTATATTGCTACGTAAATATTTTACAGTCAATAACTATCTAACAAAAGTTGGATGTTACATAACTTATTGTTCCGGTCTTATTCAGGTCTTATTCAGGACTTATTGTTCAGGTCTTTTAGTGGCAGAAAATGAGAAATTACCTTTCAACATGGTCCAGGTTTCCGGCTACACCCTGTCCTCCGATAGTGTACAGCTTCCCATCGTACACCAGGCTGTTGTGTCTGCAGCGTGGGACAGTCATTCGGGACACCAGGTTCCAGTTGTCCAGGAGGGACATATAACACCACACATCTGCCACCGTCACCCCCGACTCTGTACCACCTGAGGCGAGGGCACAGTCACATTCACACCTCAGAACTTTGCTGCCATTCATGTACAACTGCAGTGCCCTAATTGGAGTTAATTTGCATAGACTGATTTAACATACAGCATATGTTTTAACATTTGTTATGTCTGTTTCAAATGAGAATAAAATGCAAATGTATGGTACTATCTTAAGTCCTCCACTCAGCAAATCACCTCCAAACTGCATCTGTCACTTGGTAAAATTTAACTTGGTAAGATAGCAAAAACACCCCTGAATTATCCGAACATTGCTCTGGATAAGTATCTGTTAAATACTAAAAGTGCAAGTTTAAGTACCTGAAAGATAAATATTGTCCCCGGCTGAGATGACGCTGAAAAACTCGCGATCATAGAAAGGCAGACTAGCCAGGGGATACCACTTGCTGTTCTGGGGGTTGAAGCAGGTGACTGCTGTGAGGGACCGCTGGTTCATGCCGATGGCCTGCCGCCCTCCAACCAGCACTATCACCTCTGCTACTCCTGCAGGTTAGAGAAGATATGTAAGCACTCCAATTATTCTGTAGAATGATGATGCTGAAGCGATTAAACATTGCACTGAGAAGCATACACAGCATTAAGAGATAATGGTGTACTGATGGAATCCACTGCTTCATTAGGTTCACTGATTAACCAAACTGTTTCGGATGGAGTCACAATCCGGCAAGAATATCAATACAGCAGGTGACATTAAATTACCTTGCACATAGATACCCAGTATAAGAGTCAGAAACTAAGTCAAGATGGAGTTAACTTCTACCCACAGAAGCTGGTGAAAACAAGACTACCAAAAAAAGCTAAAACAAAAAAAAAAAGCTAAAAAAAGCTGCTTTTTTCAGGGGTAACCTACATGAGCAAGCCAGCGCGTGTGTAGCGAAGAGTGTAACTGAATTATCAGAGCTTAACTAAACTCATAACCATCTGTTCAGCTGTGTGCCCTCCAGGTTGGATTGGACTTGCTTGCATAAAATGTATTACTTCAATATGTGAGCTCATCCATGACACTGCCTTCGAGTGACCCGGAAAGGTGTGTTTAACTATATTTTTAGTAAATGTTATAAAGCCTTTGCTGAAATGTCCCTGGATGTTAAAAAACTCCCTAAGTTATGGGGCAAAAATGTCCCCATATAAACTCTTTATCACACATTCTGTTAACACTATCTGTTCAGAAATGGCATGTGAACCACAGTTTTAGGGTGTCTTGTTTGGTGTATAAAATGTTTTCCACAGTTACTTTTGACAGGTGTGCACTCTACACTTGTAACTGAATGAACATGAAATCACTGTGCGGATCTGAACTGCCAAGAAGAGAGACGCTTTGTGTGCCTTCCAGTGAACCCTGTTTCAATTTGTCGCTTGTGAGAACAGATGTCCCTTATCAAAACGGGAGAGAGCACAGAATCAGGACATGACTTTCTTGTCTTCTAGAAGCATGTCAGCCCTGTACTGTCTGCAAAATATGTGCAACATACACTGCAGCCCAAAGGGCTGCATAAGGTTCAGGAACGTTGGAGTGAAATTTTCATTGCATTTAGCCACAAAACCATCAGTGAGGTCAGATAATGATGCTGAATTATTAGTTAAATTCATCTCAAAAGTATTGGATGGCGCCCCATCACTCCAGAGAATGTAGTTTCACTGTTCCACAGCTGGGGGGCTTTATACCCCTCTAGCTAATGCTTCGCACTGGGCATGGTGACCTTAGGCTTATGTGTGGCCTCCACAGAGTGTCTCATTTTACTGGTAGTGCTGTGAAGTGAAGACTATCCAAGCTATGTGGACTCAACAGATCTCTGTGTCAGCAATGGGTGTACCTCAAAGCAATTGAAATCACTAATGAAAACATTAGTACAATACAATGTATTTTTGATAGCTGGGTGCAGGGATCAGTGGTTAATTCAAATGATTATTCTTTGGCTCTTGCATCCTCACCAAATAACAAGCATCCACAAGTATAACCTGTTGTACTTTAACCACTGCAATATAAAACAAACTCAACCAAAAAAACAAGACTTTAGCAAAAACATTAGGTGTGAAAACAGCCTTAGACTGTAGATTTTTAAAATTGATTTATTCATTTGTTTGTTTGTTTCTTTCTTTCTTTATAAAAAGAGCGTGGCTCACTTCGGAATCAGCCGCAACACCACACATGAGATAAGAAAAACTAGTAAACACTAAATGCATTTATAAATGCAATAAAGAACTCATTCTGATCAGATGTACCAAGGTACATGACTTTAGTAAAAGAGCTAAACCTTGTGAAAGAGGAAGAATACCAATAGTGCAAAAGAGCTCCTGCCTTATGTGAGACACCTGTACAGGTTCAGCATCAAGGCACCCGACAGATCAGGCTTTGTTCCAGGAGTTGGAAAGAGGGAGAGAGAGGGAGAGAGAGAGAGAGGTGCAGACATTCCTGCACTGTCTGTAACCGCTGGCTCATCTTTCAGAATCAATACTTCTCCTGCGCTCCCCTGACAACAGCGGCTTGGCTGATCCATGAGCTTCTCTCTCTTCTAGCATTGCTCTTATAAACACTGTCATCTTTTTCTCTCCTTCCCTTTCACTAAATCTCTCCAGAGCAGGTAAAAACACAACCAGAGTGAAAAAATAGAAGAGGGTAAAAAAAGAGGCAGAGAGAGAGTGAGAAAGAGAACACCACAGGGAGTTTTTGTCATTACCTGGATGTGAGATTGGATGGGAAATGGGAGGAGTTGTCTGTTCTAGTATTGAAAGTTGAGAAATATGGCAAAACCATTGTCGTCTGTCAGCAGGATGGATAATTCTCTGTTTAAGAAAAAGGACTGAATACTATATCTGCATGAGTAGTGTATTCTTACTGAAAAGATGACACAGCAATGATATCTGTGCTGCTTTATTTCCTTTGAAGGAGAGATTTAATGAATAAACAAGGCTGTATTTCGATCTGCATTAGTGCTTTGGGTTCAGTGGGCATCAGACATATAGGCCTTAGGCAGAGAGCACATGGCTTATTTGACTGAAACAGGTGAAATGTTTTGGAGCACACTTCACTCTCTGCAGGGGGTCATTGTGTAGATCTTCAGCAAGAAAAGAAAAAAGCAATGTTACACCAGCACACTAGAAATAATGAGAAACTAAATTAACAATGATGTTTGGTCTTTTCAAAAGTTATGAAAATCAATGTATTTCTAACATTAAGTCAAATCAGAGCTGCCAGAAAAAAAGGTCCCCTCCAGGTACATTTTTGTAAACGTACCACCAACGGTGCAACATGGTCCTGTACCTGAAAGTTTCAAAGCTACATAACATTGACTTTCCCAGATGAAAGGGGCATATCTTTACCCTATAAAGCTTAAGTTTTTCAAGTAGAAAAATCAAAGAAAAAGTTAGAACAGTGTGTCTGAAGACAGCTTAAAAATATATAACTGCTATGGAATATGCTACAGTTGTATTCCCTAACCAAGGCTGCATTCAAAAGAAATTCTGGATTCTGTCAAAAAAAAGAAAAGAAAAGAAAAACATAGGAGAAAGAAGAAACTCGTTCAAACTCATAACTGCAATGTGCTAGAGGTAGATGTAGCTTGCTGCAGTTGTTTGTTGTGTTATGTCTGCAGATAAAGACTGTATAGCTTTGGAAGCGAGTTAACAGAGGCAATTACTTTCTTCTCGATTTTGTTCAATATTGATGTGACTGACTGAAGACCTGCCCCACTCCATCTCCTATTGACGCAAGGTAAGTGTTAAACATCAATGCACACTGAACCAAAATACATGTCGGTGTCTGTTGTTCTTCAACCCACTGTATTCTTAAAGTCAACAGCAAGAAACGTGTTTCTCATGGATATGAAAAGTCCTTGGCCTTGGACTGAAAGACCAAAAGACATGCCCTTGAAGAGTACCACCCTAGTGACAGCCTTCTGATATTTTCTGAGAAGAATATATGCACATACAAAAAAGAGATTTCAGAGTTTGATACCTCATTTCATGAGTAACAAAATGTCACATATGTACACAAATTTTTAAATGTTATAGAGTGGAAGTGGACCAATCGCTTTATCATATATACTATTCTTGAAAGTTGTAGACATTATATGTAATACAGGGACGGGAAAGAGAAGAGCAAAAGTTGTGACTTTTTCAGTGCTTTAAAATAGCTAAACAAACAACACAGATCTACAAAGAACACAGATAACTCACTGACTCAAAAACAACACCACCAGGCTTAGTCTGCTATTGTCAGCTGACATTTTCATTTCTATTTCTTCCATTAAGTGCAAGTATGGTGATTTCATGTACCTTCGGGGGATTTTGAAGAAATGTTCAAACAGCAATCGCTTCTAATAACCTTTTTGGGCCAAAATAATGTGCTAATGCTGGTGTTCTATGCTGACAAGGTTATGAAACAACTCCTTAATGAGAGGTATTAATTATTCTAATTAAGCAGTTGTCTGGAGCTGGAGAAAGTTTCCCTCTTGAATTGCCAGATATTCTCCTCATTTCTCCCTTCGCTGCTGACACATAAATCCTTGCCTGAACTCCTAGGGCATTTGACAGTTCGACAAAGCGGATACAGTATGCATGCATTTATTAGCATGTTCACTTCTTCATTTTCATATTTGTTTTATTTAGCAAATGACATGTTGTTAAAATGGTAGATATTTCTGCACATGGAAATTCAAACCCAGTAGCTAGCAAGTCTCTGTATAAGCACATGCGCTAACCCCGGCACACTGAGGAGCAAAGCAGATGCAACATGGAATTTGTAAAGAAAATAAAATGTAATGGCCCATAGTGTGTGTGTGTGTGTGTGTGGGGGGGGGGGGGGTAATGGCCCATAGGAGTTTTTGACCAATGTGTAAGACAGCACTCTCCACACTATCATAGATTAAGAAAATACCTGAAATACAGATTCAGAGACTTGCAGAATCTTTGTCAAGGCACAATGAATCCATTTTAGTGGTTTGTCGTAACCAAACACATTGCTTTTTTAATTTCAACAGAGACTTATTATTTGCTTCCATTTTTTTCATGTTGTTAGTTATGTACAGCTAGTTGATGAACATTCTTAGTTAAGGGCAGACCAGAAATTTCAGTGACATTCATTTGCAGAGTCATAAGTCAATTTTAGCACAGTGGGTTTAAAACATTTCCAAACTTGCAATTTTCAGCCACAGATGACCTAGCCTTTTGAAGACATTGTAACAGTTACAGCCCATCGGTTCCAACAGTTGCTAAGTTTAATATTTTATTATTCAATTATTCTCTAGATATGGTGTAATGGCGGCGATGTGTGGCGGTGTGGCACTACAAATTGTCATATCTCACAATTTCCCCATGAGACGCTCCTACACCGCTGAGTCTGAACACCCTGTAGGCCATGCAGGCAGGAAATAAGATCATGGGGTAGACAGAGCAAGCAGTCGATGGGAGATCTGCCAGGGTTTCCTCCAGGAACCCACGTAGGCGCACCTGTCAGTCACAATGCTTAGCTGAGGGGGAGGCAGAATGCTGTACTAAACGCTGCACTCACTCTCTTCTTTCTTTCCTTCTTCCCAGCTTCCTCCGTGGGTAGCTCCGGGAGCCCTGCACAGTTCTGGGAAACAGCACCTTTGACAGGTGAGCATCTCCTTCACTTGCCGTATTCTCGCTCGTCCCTGAGTCATTCGGCAATAACAGCATCTTCTTCCACACCGCTTCCTCTTGATGAGCCGATCCATGGCTCAGGATCAGCACCTGCCACCGGTAAATAAAGCCTTCCCAGCCAGAAGACAGGACAAAGCCAGGTAGCTCTCACCCCCCTCTGAGTTAAAGAGCAGTAATGATAGCATCTGGAGTGCAGAAGAGCAGCAAATCACTCTGTCCCTCTCACGTACTCTCTCGCCACTGCCTTCCTCGTTCCCTCTGTCCTCTCATGACCCTGCTCTGAAGTGGGAGCATCATTCTCCCCAAAACAGCCTTCACCTTGCTCTGATGCAGTACTCCCAGCCCCGAATCTGGCCTCACCTCGCTGTTGTTGAGGCACCCATAAACTGCCCTTGGCCTGCTCATTAGTGAACACTAGTCAATACCCATGGCCCAGTGGTCTAAATGGGTCCAGAACTGTCCCATCTGGCAAAAGATTAATTAGTTTTGTATCTGCTTATCAGAAAGAACCACCTGAGCTGTGAGGCTTTACAAACAAGAATATCAGGATGCATAGGACAACCTAGAATACTTAGAATAGTGGTTGTTTTACAGGAGGTCCCACTCTTCAATATAAAACAGAAAATCATTTTATTGCTAAACGTGTAAGCATTACATCAGGCAACAAAAATTTGTTCCATTACATTACATTCAATCTCAGAACATTGATTTCGGTGGTAACGTTTATTATGGGTTTAGTCATTTTTAGAAAAAAACTAAACTTTGTTATACATATCACATTTTGCATATTAATATGTTGGTTGTTTGTTATACATAAAATTGTATTTATCTCTAGAACCATTGAAGACTGATTTTGTGATTTTTTAAGACACATAAAAAATTGCAATGCTTACTTTTTGTACTGGAAAACATACACCTTAAGTGATATCAAAGTATAACAGTTTTATAAGTGGCATTTTTTTCCTTTTTTGGGGTTGGGAAAAAAAAATTCTAAAATAATACTCTTACTATCGCTCACCTCTACCAACCTCAGTATTGGTATTTGTATGTAGACTTGTATGTGTGGGGTTTTTTTGCAACTCAATGTAAGAAATGTCACTGAGCTTTGATGGAGAAGATAACAGAACATACTCTTACATCTCTGTGTGACTTTATGCTTTACCCCATCTGCCTCCTCCCCTGCCCTGTCCCCGAGAGCCTGCAGTGGGCTAATGTGGCATGAAGAAGAGCGCGGAGCTCCTGCTGGGCACAGGGCTGCTGCAGGGCCAGCACGCTGCGGTCACTGCCAGGGGAACGTCCACTCACACACACCTGCAGGTCAAGCACAGGCCACAGGGAGCCTAGGAAAAACTAGCAGATGGGGAGCCAGGCAGCAATCAAATGTAGTTTTTCCCCCTATCAAAGGAAAATGAAATGTCGCCAAGAGAGCAGAAAGAAAACCAAGAAGGTAAGAGAGAAAAAAGATGTAGTTTCTCATATTGATTGTTTAGAAAGCTCAGACTATAACAAATCCAATGTCTGTGTTCAAGATGTAAATAAATGTTCATGTTCAAAATTCTTTAAATATTTTAAAGGTCCCATGACATTTTTTTTAACATTTATATGAGTTCCCCTTATGGGGAACCTGCCTATGGTCCTGCAGTGGCTAGAAATGGCGATAGGTGTAAAGAGTGCTGTGATCATCCTGCTCTGCCGTTGAGAAAATGACAGCTCAGACGACCCAAGCTGGAATTTGCCCCGTATGTCATCATACAGGGAAAGGTTACCTCCCCTTTCTCATGCTTTGCCCACCTAGAGATTTTGCCCCTTCCCCTAAAAAATTAGCTCCACTGACTGTGTGAGAGACCACTTTTGCCTGTAGAGACATCATGGCGTCATGGCATCATGACATCATGTAGATACCTTTACCCTCATTGAAATGACTATAAGTGAGCACCTCTGTAAACCAGGCTGATTTGAGGAGCAACAGGGTTATAGGCATGGATCTCAACTGCTTGGCTATCAAGGAAATGTCCCGAATCTCACTACAGACGAATACAACTGACTTTTACCAGCTACGTGACCGCAGTAGACATTGCTATACACTCTGTAAACATTACATGGCCGCAAGCTGGCCCCTCCCCCACCCTCAAACTTGCTCCGCCTCTCTGCTCCTTGCCCCGCCTCTATCCTCCTTGCCCCGCCTCTATCCTCCTCATTATCATTTAAAGCTACAGACACAGAAACTGCGCATCCCAGGGAAATCTCATTGTGGGATTGGCTCTAAGTGGCCGCAATTCTTTCTGAGTTTCAGAAAGAGACTTCAGATACAGTATTAGGGAACCACTAAGACCTATATAAAAGCATAAAAAATCAGCATGTCATGAAAACTTTAACTCAGGATGGGATGCTATAACTTGTATAAGACCCTGCATTTTCACTATGTTGGCCCTGAATCCAGATGTATCAGAAATGACAAAAGAAACACAAAGATATGTTATGATATGATTGCAAGTTGAAGCAATTTCAGGGTACCAAGAAAAACACAGACATAATGCTAACTTCTCAAGTTAATGCAGTACCCATCTGTGTAATGCAGGACCCATAAGATCTGCATGCTGATGGAATGCAACCAGTAGATGAGTTACGCTTAAGAAAATCATCAGAAAAAAATATATATACAAAGAGAACATTAATTTATTAAGCAAAATGTATAAACAACCAGTTGATATAACCACCTGGAATAAAAGGATGTTTCATATGAATTCAATTATGCTCTAGAGACACTGACAGTTATGGGTGAAATACACCTCATTACCTCTTATGCATGCAAGAGAGACAGGCTGGCTGATGGCTAAGGGTCCATCCTATTCCCCATGCACGCTAAAGCCACAGTGGCCATGGGCAGCTATTTGGATTCTGTCCTTTATCAGAGAGGGAGACTAATTAAACAGGCTGGACTTTGTGCTCCAGGTGAGAATCAGAAACCGATGATGGCCCCCCTCAACCCAACAAGTTATTTCACATCGAAATCAATTAGACACAGTGACATATTGCAAAATACTGCCCTCCAGTTCTTACCGTGAAGAGTGTACAGATAATGTTGACTACAGAAATGAGTTGCTCCATGGGTTATACAAGGTCACGTTTAACAGCACTTCAGCCCAAACAATGCTCTATGTCCACTTCAGCAGTGTGTCCTGCAAACCATGACCTTGGCTGAAGGGGCCATTTAATGACTGTTCTTAGAGAATACAGACTAAAATACAGCAACAGTGGACAAGGAGTCATTATAATAATGTGATAATAGTGTAAAAGTGTTCGAGAGAGAGACAGTGCATTCATGTATAAATAGAAAATCTAAGGAGCAATGAAAGTATCTGATGGGATTGCTGGACATACATTAAACTCGGCCACATATCATAGAGCATTTTGAGAAGAATACAGCAATTAACAGAGTAATTAAGCTTATTGAGAAGGGCTTAATTGGAGCCTGGATATCTGTCCTCAGTTTAGCTGCAGAGCTGTTTGAGGGTGACAAACAACCCGTACAGACACGGGAGTGATTTCATTAGTCATTCAAGTACACATAACACATCATGATTTACTCATGACGAGAGGTGCAGGGAGAGTCAAGGGCTTGGAGTTCCTGAAAATTCAGATGTATCCCTTATGGTTCTTAATTAGCCTGCACTGCCCATGCCCAAACTGCTGATCAGCCACTGATCATTAAAGATCCGTGCGCACATGAGGAAAAAAATATCCAAATATGCATCAACTCATGGATGAATAATGGATATTCCCCAATCAGCTCATTCAAAAATAACACTATTTCTGAACGAAGAAAAAACATCTACTGTAGCAAAGACTTGATTACAGTTCTGTTATTACAGCTTATGGTGATGTTAATACAAAATTAGGTTAGGTTTCTTATTTTGAGATTTGTAATATAAGCCAGTTGCTACTTATTCTCTTCTAGTGAATCTGGAATCACACACTCTAGTACATTACCCTACTACCCAATGCAGCACTGCAGAAAATATGTGAACGGGGGTTTATCAAAATACTGAGGTATGCAATTAATAAGCATATAAATATAACATCCAGTTCTGAAGTTGGAGAGTAATTTATAAATAATATGAGATTTTGCACTTGCAACCTAGTATCATATTAGATACTGCACTGCCTTTGGTGCGGTACTGGTATTGACCATGAAGTTAAAGCGAAGGGAATCAAATGTATGCTCAGAGGCCGTGTCCATGTGAGGAGGTGAGGGTGAAAAAAGAAGACAGGGAGAAAAGAGAGAAAGAAGAAGAAGAAAGTGCTGGTGCCCCATTGAACTCTTCCCCTGCTGTCACTTGGGGGGCACCTGGCAGTTAGCAGCAGGTCTGTGACTGTGTGCCTTGAGCTTCACTGCAGACACACACACACATACACACACACACATACATTTATATGCACACACACACACAATTGTGCCCCCTCCACCTCATCCCATACCCAGTAGAAAGGAGAAATGTTTCACGCATGACATCACAGTGCTTCACTTTCTGTCTTTTCATATATTAGACTTATCATACTGGCTCAGGTGGTGTATGAGTGGGAAGGTGTTGTGCGGGCAAGCATTCACTCATAAATGCCAGTGTACATACACACACAAACACACACACACACACACACACACACACACACACACACACACACACACACACACACACACACACACACAAAAACACACAAAAACACACACACACACACACACACACACACTGCAGAACTGTGTCCATCTGTCTCTCTAAATAACTAAATTTGACCCCCTTCACAACTTCCTTCTCAGCTCTTTCTCTCTTTATCTTTTTTGTTGCCCTCTTTTTCTATTCTCCATGCATTTCGTTATGTTTCTCTGTCTTTGTCACAGCTTCCCTGGCCAAGCCTTGACATACTATAGCTCCACCCCTTTGTTACAAGGTTACGGGTACTTTGTAACCCGTCCTTGTAATTATTGCCCTCAGCAGTTCCTAATTCTCTGTCCATGTATCCATTAATTCCTCGAAAAGCCAGTGGGCGCTAATTCGACTCCCTGGTATTCCTGTTTATTGGGTTTCTGTTTATGCATGCACTGGAATTTAAGTACAAATGGCAAATGCATTGAAAAATATCTCACTCCTTTAGCACATGATTCAAAACCAGTGGAAGTAAGAACATTGGTTACTATACATCTAACACTACTCTCAATTCATGATCGCAATTTGATATACTAATGACATTTGGAATAAAAAAGGATGTTGCACAACTTACGACACCAGAGCTGGGAGGCAGGAGGAGCGCAGCACTGTGTAGTTGATGGATGCTGCTTGTTTGCAAACAGTGCAGTTATACAGAACAGTAAAAGGAATAGAATGTCCACTCTTCTGTTTTTATAGCTACAGCTCCACGATGCATGTTGTAACATTTTTAAATTATGAGGTCATATTATCTCAATGCTTTTTTCACACTTAATGGTAGATGTCGCTCCAGGCTTGGCATAGCTGAGATGTAAAGTTGCGGCAGTTTTCTCTGCTAGTTGTTTATTTTTTAATGTTTGTGCTGTTTAGTCTAGCCTAGTTTTGTGTGCCCTTTGCTGTCTTCAGACAGATACTTTTGAGATCAGCCTGCTCAGTGCCACCTGTCTTTAATCTGGACTCCAATAAAAACAGCTTGCATATACATCCTGACTTGCCCGCTTTGCCTGCTTGTTACTCTCTCTGTCTCCCCCTCTCACTCTCTCTTTCTCTCTCAAGTGTTGAAAATCTTGGTACTTCTGCCTGCTGTTGAGTGCTCTCTCCTGTCTGTTGGAGGATCATAAATGGATCCTACAGGTGACAGGCTGTCCCACCGTGCACTGCAGCCACACT
Organism: Hemigrammopetersius urotaenia; assembly: GCA_037974485.1. Taxonomy (NCBI): domain Eukaryota; kingdom Metazoa; phylum Chordata; class Actinopteri; order Characiformes; family Alestidae; genus Hemigrammopetersius; species Hemigrammopetersius urotaenia. The sequence continues at coordinate 7,274,479 of JBBPDC010000156.1, read as the reverse complement.
CCACTTGCCTGCCAGATGCTCCAAAACCGTACACATTTTGTCAACACCCAAATACACAAACACAGCAAAGACGCACTTCGGATACAAGTCATCAAAACAAGAAAAGAAAAACAAATGCATGTTTTTTGGAAGCATAGAACCATTCGAAATGGTTTCTAAATTTCTAAATAAACATTTAGAAATGTTTATTTCTAAATCATCCTGTTTAGTCCTATCCAACACGCAATTAGAGATGGAGCCTGTCACTGTTTATTTACTAGCTATCACACCTTTGGCGAAAAGAAAACTCGCTCATAAACTGCCCCATCCACGAGATGACATTTGTTTAGCAATTACCTTAATTCCACAGAGCAGAAAATACATTACGTGCAGTGACACTGCGCTTAAGCTAAGCCTGTAATAGCTTTCAGAGGATAATTAAAAAATGTGCTTTATTGAGGAAAGCCTCAAGTTCTGGCAGATGAGTAGGAAAAATCTCTGAGCCCAAAAGCAATTTGCTCCTCGACTGTGGCTGCTTATTTCCATAAATATCTGATTTAATGGTGTAAACCAACATAGTACACAAAAGGCCAGAGACTACGGCTGGTATTTATGAGAGCTTTAAAGACATTTATGAAGAAATGCTTAGCTAGCTAGGCCTGCGCGTTTGCCACCAGAGAGTGGGGAGTGTTGTGTTTTGGTTGGTCAACTTGGCCGCTCCACTCAGCCGCTGCAGTAAAAATCCATCCCCAGCCTGTGTTCTCAATCAAGCCTTCACACGAGACTTGAAATGGGTTTGAAGACAGTAGAAGAAACATATGGTAAATGCGAGAGGCATGTGCACAATATCATTCCTCTGAGAATACTTTCTCAGTGTATTCAGAGAGCGCTTCATCGCTCGAGTGTTGCAGTGGACTTCAATCAATAACAGTCAGGGAGAGAGGGGGCCACAGTACATAAGGACTAAATAAATCTATACACCACTCACCGTGTCTGCTCTGACCAAGCTGTGGAGGCCACTGAGACTGGGCACCATGGAATTGAGGGAATGACTCATAGAGCTCCATGTATAGACCCTTACTGAACCAGAAATGTACTGTGATTATAGTTTATGATGGCTCAGAATGATGTGAGAACACGAGTCTCGCTGTGACTCCAGCAGAACTCTTGTGACCAAAACAGCCAAACTGCAAAAGCAGAAAGTAATAAGGTGAGTGTGCTTACTTTGTTACTTTAAAATAGTTGTTTCAAGGGTCCGTATTTCACTTGAAAGTTCTTTCTATTGGAAGCTTCTAGCACTTCAAGAAAAAATCCTCTTGTTCCTCCAGTACACTGCATTTAATGCATTTAAAATTCTGAGTAAAATGCACTAGTACAGCGTTTCTCAAACTATGGGCCGCGGACCGGTGCCAGTCTGTGAGAAGGTTCCTGCTGGTACGCGGAGCCTCGCTTCTGCACCAATCAAAATTCAGTCAGATCAAGTCTGATCTCAGCGATGCTGTCACTGCGTGCCCCGCCCCGCCCCCTCGACTTCACCCGCCCGCCCCTTGTTTCAGCATTCTAGAATGTTCAGCGTTCCGCCCTTTGTCTCATTCACTCCAAACTTTTCATGGACACACACACGTCACGAGAGCCACGAAAACAAAGGACAGAAACAGGCTCAGAAAACACGCCCCGAGTGTCTCTGT
>JBBPDC010000156.1:7244698-7263942 GCA_037974485.1 Hemigrammopetersius urotaenia | reverse complement strand
GGAGTAAGACAACATGCATGAAGAGGATGATGTGGACAAAATACTCATTTGCCTAATAATTCTGCACTCCCTGTATATACATATATCTTTCAAAAATATTATGAACTTTCAAAATATTATAAAAATGAGCAAAAATTCTCAAGGAGAGAGAGAGAGAGAGAGAGATTCACAATTTCACAATACACTTAGGTATGATATGCAGACACATAAATGTAATTCGGTCTTTGGTTGCCTTCATCGATTGAGTCAAAAATAAGCATTTAAGTTAACATCAATGTTTTTTGTTTCATTAGGATGTAAAAATGAGGTGATACAGGGACCAATTCTATTAGACATCCATCACCATGGGAAAGATTCAAAAGCATTCTGCTGCAGTAAGGCAAAACTGTGTTTATTTGTACAAATCAGGTAATGGCTAGAAGACAATAGTGGTTTGATGTAAAACGACCACATCAAGAATTAGGGCATGAAGAAGTTTAATAAATTCAAAATGATCAAGAACCAGCCACAGTGACGAGGATGGTCAGAGGACGATGGTCTCAGAATAGTGGCATCTTGGGGACACCATGCCTCCAAATCTACCACAAGACATCACCTGCCAACAAACTGTCTGGAATGTGTAACAGAAAGAAGCCTTTCCTATCTTTTCTCCACAAGCACAAGCACTGGGAGTTTGCCAGACGCCACTGGAACATTTTGTTGGTACTGTGGTCCCACCAAGCTAATCGGATTTCTTTGACTCCAAACACACAAGGTGGATTTGGTGTAGAAAGAAAGTTGGCTGCAGAGAAAAGCAGCCAAGACCAAGCATTAGATGTATTTTATCTTCACATGTGACTTTTTTTCTGGTGGTAAGTGTACATAGATATTGTATTCAAACAACATCTGAACCTGAAATTTAACCTGAATGTTTAATGTCTTATGTTGTAATGAACAGAAATTACAAATAAAAAGGTAAAAATAGGATAAAAATGACTATAAATCAGATATTACATGTGGCAGAATCAGAACCAGAAAACTTTATTGATCCCAGAGGAAACTGTTTATGTAATGACCGGAAAACAGAGACAAGAACGAAATAAAATAAAGTCTAAATAAAATCTGAATAAGAAAATCTGTAAAAAAAACCGTCCTATATACAAAAATGCCTGGTATAAATTCTATATATAAGTAACACAGGCGAGTGAAAAACTACCGACACAAATGTTAGTTTGGGGTAAGTTACTGCACTAATAGTAATAGTAATAGTGTAGTAATATTAAGTAATGAAAAAGTAATATTGACCTAAGTAGTAATATTGCACATGAAGAATGTTACACATAAGATATTGCAAGTAATAAAGTGATTCAGCACCCATTTAGAAAATGTCACATGATATTGCATGTTTTAACACGCAATAAGAACATTGCACAATATTGCACATGGTAGGCTGCAAAAATAATGCACATAGTCTTTCATATGACAGTTATTTAACCCGGAATGTATGGTATCCAGTACATGGTCAAGACAGACTGCAGAATGATGAATCTTCGACAGCTGTGGGTAAAGTGAGAGCACAGTGATGAAACGCAGGCCTTTCCCTCAGCACCCTGCTCCTCATCTACAGCCCAGGCCGCATGCTTTCAATTAGGACAGACCCCTCTCACTGCCAGCAGGTCCATTAACAACATGCCCCGGCCAATTCCAGCTTCTACTTTATCTATACCTGCTGCGGCTGCATTTCAAAGGAGTTTGATTAATAGCACCTCCTTTGAAGGAAGAACTAATATGTGGTCGAAAAAGAGCGCTTAATGATGGTTCTTACAGGACGGGGGAATCAGTATTCACCCCGTGAAGGTTCACCTAATCTAGTGGTCAGAGAATAACAATAGATGCGCCACCATTGATGTTACATTCATGTCCCTGGCAGATAAGACTATTAGCCACAGGAGTCATGTTTGACTCATTTTTCATTAGCAGACATGACAAAAAAAAAAAAATAACATAGAAAGGAAGAATATGCGCTTTCTGTTTGTATTTGGCTACCGAATCTACCGAAAAAGAAAAGCAAAGAAGCGTCGAACTTTGTTTTAAATATGTATTAATATTTACAGCTCCTTATGCAAAAAAGTAGCAGATTTTTGTATTACAGATGGGACCATCAAATTTTCTCAATATCAGCATTTCACAGCCCGCCTTGTTTGTAGTACACTGTTTATTTCTGGCAGTTTGTTTACTTGTCCAACTGTAAAGCTCACTTTGGGTCATGGATTGAAGCACGGCTGATGTCACGCTCTTCTTCAGAAACGGACCAGTTGCAGGTGAAATGTGATAAACATAAACTTGTCTTGCTTCAAACATGCTGAAGCAGAAAATCAGTAGCAGTTGGTTTCAGCGTAGAGAGAGTTCCTCTCAGCAGCAGGTGCTCAGCGGAGTGGTTTTACTGTTGCTGTAATTTTACTGTAACTGCTGTATAACACGCTGTAGCCAGAAGTATGAAGAAGAGTGGGCCCTTTCAGTTCAAACAACTTCACAGCAGAGAATATTCGGATTAATTCAATTAAATAAGTAAAGCCACATGTGTTAAGTGAGCCATCGCTAAATTCCTGCATAATGCTGCGGGGGTTAGGGCAGCAGCTGCTATAGAGAGCAGGATGGGAAGCTGCAGACCCTGGCTTCAGCGCCGTGTCTGTTTTGCGTTCATTATGGTTCAGAAGCAGAGTTCCAGGCGCCAGGCCAGCCAAAGCTCGCCTGAATGCATCCACCACTTCCCTCCCAATACTTTTTTTTAATATTACTGCCTCTCTTTTCTTTCTCTCTCTCTCTCTCCCCCCCTCTCTCTCCCTCTCTCTCTCTCTCTCTCTCTCTCCCTCTCTCTCTCTCTCTCTCCCTCTCTCTCTCTCTCTCTCCCTCTTTCTCTTTTTCTCCCCAGAAGGGGAATACCCTCCGGATGAACTTGGTGTGTGTGAGGGAATGTTTCGTTGGCTCATTTCTCCTTGCCCAGCTGAGGTTATATTTAAAGGAGAATAAATAATGTCTCCCAGCACAGGTATTGTTTGTATAAAAACAACACGGGCTGTGTGATGACACTCACATATACACACACAAGCAAGCATACACACACTGTGGTGCAGGCCGGCAGCATGAAATGGAAAATTCTCAATGGGCATTTTTCATTTGAGCCTCCCAGCATGCTCACACCTTGACTCTGTCATATCTTCCCAGCGTGCTGTCAGACTGATTATTCTCCACCTCAGCGTAAATACGTCCTGTGTGTGCACGTCGGGGAGGGGGGTGCATGTCTATAGATGGTTTGAAATGAAGCATTTGAGTCTTCCCATTTGTGTCATGTGTTTTAGGATGCATTCAAGTGTTCAGCTTGTGAATAGGCGCTCATGTGTGTAAGTAGCATACGTGTGCAGAATGCACCCACATGAGTGTCTGAGTGAGTATTTGAGACAGTGAGAGAGAGGGAGAGTGAGAGAGAGATAGAGATAGACAGACAGAGAAAGGCCGTGCTCTGTTTCTGGTAAGCCAATATGTCCTGCATACAGGATGAGTTCATGCTGCACACACACATACACACACACAAACACACACAAAATGGATTCACTCACAGGAGAGGTGCATGCAGCCTGAATGCACCACATACATTTCATAAAATTGTTTCATAGTGGAAAACAAATCCAATAAATATCAAATTACAAATTATCAAACGTTTTTATCACTAGTAATAATAGAAGTCTATATTAGTAATAATATGGACTTCTAAGGTTAATGCTGGAGTCTATTCCTTCGTATTCAAACAATATCAACTCTGGACTTATTATTCAGAAATTAATATTAAACCTAAAGTAAATACTTTGAAACACTGTGTAAATCATGTAGTTATGATAGTAACTGAAACTGAACTGAAATGGCCCGTATACAGCCCCTGAGGGCTGTAGTATATATCTGTCGTAATTTACAAGCCACGTTAAAAATTTTGAGTATCAAGTGAGCATCAATACCTTGGGATTGCTAGATAAACCCAAAACCATATCATGCCCTGAACCAGCAGGTCCAGAAATGCTGCTGACTCCCACAGCACAACAGAACTCCCACAGCACAGTGGTGTTCAACTCACTGTTCTGTACTCCTGGCTTCATGCTGTTTACTCTAGTGAGAGTTTATCCCAGCAGCCTACAGCTCCGGGCCTGAATGACAGCAAAAGTACTGTTTAGACTCAACTGATAGAGCGTGTGGATCGGTCAACTCCCGTATGCATGGACGCAATGTAACTGACAGCCAAGCCCTGGGGTGATCGCCTCATGCTAGACATTTGTCACGGTTTATTCCAATCATGATTAGAATAAACCGATTGTTCTAGGAACAATCATGTGGCTAAACATTCATTGTTATGCTTTGAGCTGTTTGACTCGATCTATTCAGGCTTGTGTCTAATAATGCAGAGGCAGAAAAAAGTGCTCATTCAGGAACATTAGGGAAGGATCGATCATTCCCATGGCAAATAAAATCTTTAAACCCCATGAGCTATTTGCAGTGGCATTATTCTTTGTTGCCGGTCACTTGGGAATACAGGGAAACTTTGTTGACTCACTGTGCTACACTAATGCAAATTAAGATGTGAGATGAAGGATTGCCCAACACGGATCCATACATCATCTCACACGGCGGCAATACTTCAGAATCGCGGCTGAAATTAAGCTAAGCAGTCAGGCTGCTCACAAAGGAGTGGGCGCTAAATCAGAGGTAATTAGCTCGAAGCGAGAAAATGACTTGTTTACTTATAATGCTGACAAAACGAGCTTTTTTTTTTTTCCACGTCTGTTGCCTATCTTTGGCACAAACGTTTTCTCATCACAACCATATCTCGCTCCTGTATTCTTATGCACCACTTTTCCTTCACACATCCTCCTAGGCTCTGTTTCACACAGCGAAAATTGCATATTTGTACCGTTGACACCAACAAAGGCATTCTATGAGCAACAACACTCCACATTTGGCTTTATTTTTCTCTGTACACTGACTGTGACAATTGGGCTCAATATATCCTTGGGAAATGTCACAAGTTTCAATCAAAACACTTCCATCATGTTCTAGCCTAGTTGGTAGAAAGGGAGTGCGAGAGAATAAGGATGGTAAAATTGTGTTCACGACCCAATGTCCTGCCGTCACATAACTCCGGCACTGACCAGCGGTGGAACTGTTTTATAGTGAACGAATGCGTGCTGGAAGTGCGTGAGCTGGTTCTTAAGCAGCAGCTCAATGCGACGGCTCTGTCACACACGCCTCAGCTATTTCAGACAGCCACCGTGCTCCATCACAACTCCAAAGAGCCTAATGTCATGCCACATATCCTCTGAATATCTGATTCCAGCGGCAGCTCTGCAGAGCCTGTGCACTTATTTATGTTATATATATAAGGAGCTTCAATCTTCTGGGAAAGTGAACAAAAGAGGGCAAGGCCTGAAAAAGTTGCTGACCACTCCTGTTCCCGGCCTCTCTGAGCCCAAACTTTTTCAATACGGAGGAAGATTTGAAGAGGCCCTATTGAACTGTCTGGAGCCTCGCGCATAGTTCTTTTGATCCTTAAAGGAACAGAGACACTTCAGGGGGTCTAGCGCTCCCACTGTGTTGAACACTTTCACTTAGACAGAGCCAAATTCAGTTCCAAAACAGTACCTGCAGACCATGCTTCAGCCCTCAGTGGTCGGCTCCATTGTTTAATACTTGGGCATTTTTAAATATGAAACACTTATCGAGTCCTCTTATTTTCTGAGAACACTTCTCACATCTGTTCTGAGCATTTAGTCCGGGCATGCCTGCTGAGTAGGTTCTCAGGCTGAAAGTATAGGTTTCTGAAAGCCTCAAACTCTCCCAGTGGTGTGCTAGTTTTCATGTCACCTCCACACTACACACATGCTTAAGTAACTTCACAAGTGACATTGGCTAAGGAAGCACATTCAGAGGTTAAATTCACATTACATTAGTTGTACTGCTCTTTGCTCAGATCCTACTCTTCTGGTTTACACTCATGCATAAAAATGACCCATATATGTCAGGAATGTCATAACAATGCCCTTAGAACTTGCATACACACTATATCAGCATAGGCAAAATGCTTACACACTGCTTAAAGCAGGTACTATATCCAGTCTAGGACCACAGGATTTTTTGTGTTCACACAGCTCTAAACACATTTTAAAAGTGTCATGTTTAGGCAATTAAATCAATATTTCAACCAGTTTAACCCTAAAATGGACAGACTCCAGCACAGTTTGATGTTATGTGCAATAACATTTACTAAACCTGTTAATAAAGTGATCAGTTGGAATTAGGCACTTGTGAGCAGGGATGTCCGTGAAAACAGTGCTGTACACCAGCCTTCTAGGTCTATAATGTGAACATAGAAAAATAACAAGACGAAGAGAGGCTCACCTGCACTCTGTTGGTAGGATCCCTCTTGATCCATTTGATGACAGTCTCGTAGACTAGCTCCTCTGCCTTAGTGTTTAGGCTGTCATTGGACAGGTAGCTGACCAGGTCCTCCTTGGAGATGCTGAGGATTTCGTCCTGTCCGGCCACTTCTGGGAAGTTTTGCAGGGCGAAGGCTTTGGCCATGTTATGGAGCTCAGTGCAGCACATGGCCTCAGCCATGGCCAGCACCCCCAGGCAGTTCCCAGCCGTCAGCTGTTTCTCTGATGGGCACAAAGTAGACAGTGAGTGAGTGTCCGGCGCTCACATCCATAAAAGATCACAAGGCAGAGAGGAGAAAGGCAGCAAAAGCTATCTGGGTTGTGTATCTGTGAAGCTCAGAAGAGCGTTCTGGCTCAAAGCACCACAGGGACAAACATCAGTGTCAATCGATTGAGTATAGGGCGGCTGGGCAGTATGGTATCCAAAAGATTAGCACAGGCAGGTGAAGCTCTTATTGGTGTATTAGGCCCAGCACGAGGCATAGATCAAGTCAGCCATCAGCCATATGTGTGTATATATATAGGCGTAAAGAATAAAGAGATGCTGAGATGCTGAAATGGCTATATTTAAGTCCCAAGGGTCCAATAGATTCTATTATTCATCATATTGTAATAACCTTGTTAAACTGGCTAGAACAGAACTTGTTTTGTCTTTCTGGTAAATACTGAAAATATAGCAGTAAAACTGAGAGATACCGACTCTATTCATAACACACACGTTCAGTTTCATTAGTATATATAAAATATAAATATCAGACCTTATTATTTTGTACAACGCAATACAACACAACAGATTGTACATGATCACAAATAACATGATAATATTCATGAAGAACTCCCTCTCATGTATTATTACTGTTCTAAATACAGTACCTTTAATAAGCTCTTTGTAAGGTCCTGTAAAACTCACTTTAACTAAAATCACAAAAAATGTCATGTTGTAAGACAAGCAGCAGATCGTAAGTTTTAAGTAAGGGTGAATCTAGCAGATTTGACCTATCACATTTCAATAATACATCAAATGAAGTCTACAAATATGCATTAAGCCAAACCTTGGACCAGTTTGCATCAAATTTATACCATTTGCATCTCTTTAAATTAAATCTGGTTCAGGGAGCATCTGGCCAAGGCAGATGTGTTTTTATTATGTCTGGAAGGACGCAGGGCTGCAGAATGCCATCTCCCATAAACCAGGGTCAGACGCCTTCTTCTCACACAAAGGGAAAAGAGGACTTTTTTCCAGGAGTCCTCTGCCAGGGGTCGTAAATGGCACGCTGCAGACAACCGCAAAGTGAGGTACATGCCCAGAGCTGGCAAGGAACATGCACACGCACAGACATGCACTTATACACACTCAAATCCCTACCCTCACACACATATACACATGAACATGCATACTCACACATGCACATGCATGCACAAACCTGTGATCACCAGCTCTAAGTAGCAGTACTACAGCTACACAGCAGTTTGAACAACTTGCTCCTCTGCATGACTTCTATCAATACATGTAACTTTTTGCAGACTCATAATCTAAAACTGACCACGAGAAGCAACATTTTGATAGCATACACAATGTCTTCCTTAATGGAGCACAATTTTCACTTTTCTTTTATGTTTCCAACACATGGCTGGGTTTTCTCTCTGGATCAGATGTTCAGCACTGCACACAACCTGACCTGCTATCATTTCTTTGCTCATAACAGACAAAAAAAAAAAAAAAAAAGTTCAGAGGCAACGTCTAACTTTTCCTCATCCCCCTCAGGATTTCATTTCATTTGATTTGGGCCTTTAGATATTTCTCTCAGTGTTAGCACATTGCCAGAGCACATTTTCCTGATGTAAAAATGAACAAAACAAACAAATCAATAAGATATGGTGGTATTCCGTCAATGTCTCTCACAGTCTGGCTCAGCTGACCTTTCAAACCAAAGGTTTGCCTTCACTTTGTTCATATTCCAAAGACAAATGTCAAAGGGAGCATAAACTTCACAGATTCAACTTTTGGAGAAGTCAACTCAACCTTGTTACTGAATGATACGCGTCATGTTTGTGTGCCTCAAAATCGGTTCTCTATGTCTCTCTTGTCCTCTCCACACTGTAGGAGGTCTCAGTGTGGTCAGTGTATCAGTCTGCAGGACAGCTCAGGCCCAGCCCGGCCCTGGCCTGCAACAATCTGCCTAAACAGAGCCGGAACATATCGCCTGCGACACTCCGTTTGACATTTCAATACGATTGTTCCCTGAACTTTTTACAAATCAAACAACAGTTCCATTGCAAGTAGGAGAGATGTTAAAAAAGTTGTAACAAACTTTGACAGTAGATGGGATGAAGCAAAGGCAAGACTCGTGTGTACATGGACAATGGAGTTCTTTGGGACAGAATGATACGATATGATAGTCAATAATCAACAAACACCTTATTGTGTCTCCAGTACCAAATAGCTGATGGTTGACATTTTAGTTGCATTAAAAAAGCTTCACAATATAATATGTACCGGAAGTAATCTATTTATAAGTCAGGCATGACATTTATAGCTCACTTATTTTCAAACATAAATATTTGACATTGTTTGTGTAGCAGCCTGCAGAATCCGCTCTTAAGAGGAATTATAATGAATTCTGAATTCATGTTTTATAATAAAAGGAAATCCCATTTTTAAAAGATCTTTCTCAGAAATCAAGGTATGACATTTTAAAATCTGCTCCTGGGTGGGGAAAGAGTCTGCCCTAAAGGTTATAAAAGCAGGTCAATAACCCCCATCTCTCTCTCCTGTGTCGACCTTCAAAGGAGGGTTAATTCTTTGTCTGGAAGACGACAAAGAAACTCACATGTGGGGTTTAGCAAAAGTTCAGCTTAAATGTCTGATCAATGTCCCAACAACTCATCGACAAAGTCAAGCTTGCAACAGGCATTACTATGGCCTTCATGAAACTGAAATGATCAAGTCCTTCATTTGAAACTACAAAAAATGTCATCCCTGGATTTTGGCAGAGCAGACGAATCATCAGTAGCTTTGTGAGGAGCACAGACAGAACTAGATATTTGCAAACATATCTAATTACGTGAGGTTAACTCTTTATATCTGGGAATAGTGTAACACAGCTTAACTCCAGAACACAAATACTGCAAAAGTTAAACTTGTGTTTTGTGCGTAAAACAGTGTTTGAAGAACCTACACTCAATAGTACATGTGCACTGGGAGATCACCTTTGCTTGTTTACTAGCATCATAGAAATATTTCAGTAGTCCTGATGATTACAAATTTATATACAGTAACCCCCCACTTATAGCAGTCTTGATTTCAGTCTCACGCTGATTTTTTCTGAGAACCAAACTTATTCTTTTTTGAGGAGCCCCCGAGCACATGCATCGAAAAGGCAGACATCCTCTGCATTTTTTGCTTTTGTGATGTCCGAGGATCAGTATTTACATTCTGGCACTGCAGGAGTTTAGTGTAAACTGTATGGATACGGGTTTATCTTTTCTTTATAGCTAATGAGTTTAAAATGAAATGAAAGTGTTTTTTTGTGTGGGAACACAACAACATGGTTCTCTCTCTCATTCACATGGACATACACATGCGTGCAAGCATGCACAATACATGCTCACTCAATCACTCTTAACTGTACATATACTGTTATGTAATGTTCAGATCTGGTGATTAATTGGTGTTTTTAAAGAGTGTCCAAATAAATGTTTCATTTATTTTCACCAAAAGGTATATAAAAAGAATTCACATTTCCTAAAAAACCTTCAGAACTCAAATAATCAATAGTTAGTAATGAAATCTTCTTTGGTTAGAAATGCAATATCTATGATTTTATTATACAAATGAGACTGGTCAATTAATGGAAAAAAAAATCTTAATGTGGTTTATGTGGATGGTAACAGGTGAGCCTTGCGTAAGTTTCAAAAATGATTTTAAAATCTTATCAACAAATAAGGGATTCTGTTTCAGAAACTACAATAATAATTATAGTAAAAACTAATTTGTGACAATAAATTTTTTTATTTTGTCTTTCCCACAAAATAGAGGTGTACCTGAGGGGGCCTCTGCAGGCCACCACATATTCAGCAGACTTCCATTTTTTTTATTCACAGGTGGATCTAATGATATGAGGTTAACCCGAGGGCTCTTATTAGTACAGTAGTGTGCATTAGAGCATGTTGAAAAGTTGCTTGTGGTGTTTAATTTCTCTTTTCTTAATATTGAATTATCATTGAACAATTGTGATAATATGTCAGGTTCTGTGAGGTTGGTATCTCATTGGTATAGTAGTGGTGCTCCTGCCAGGAAGGGAAATTGAACCTCAGTTTTCGCTTTGTGGGATGGCGCTCTTATCCACTATGCCCCATTTCTGGGAGTTTAAATAATGCTGAGCTGAATGTAAATGTTCAGAACTAAAAACAGGGCACTACATTATCGCTTGTGATTCTCAGTATCGGTCTGCAATTCCAGTATCAGATCAATAATAACCACATTCTCACACTTTCTGTAAATAACATACACTCCGTACCTAGGAAAGACACACAAACTTTGCAGAAGGTGTTGAACTGGAACTTGTTGGCAGCCTCCAGTAGAGTTTTGGCGTTGGCCGAGTCAATGACCAGCGAACCGGTGTAGACGAACTCCAAAAGCATGTCCAGCACATCAGCACTGATGTTGGTCATCTTCAGCTCCAGTTTCTCTCCACTGCCCGTCTCCCCGAGTGACCTGAAGGCATCGGGAAGGCGGTTAGAAAGCCTCACATATATATTCTCAATATATACTCATTATACACACAAATAAATTCAAATATACACTCGCACACCTGGGTCATGAACAGAGAGAAAGAAGACAATATGTAAATGCATACTCCAAAAAAAAGAAAAAGAAAAAGAAAACAAATTAAAATGAAGATTGCATAATATAATTTTGGACAGGCCTCAAGAAATGGTAATCTATGGTAAACATTGAAAGACAAATTATTGCTATAGTCCACTAAATACACAACACGTATGCACAGGGAGGCATGGAAAGACACAGAAAACATAAAAGCAGGTGAGAAAAATGGGACAAAGGCAACACTGCAGCATAAATGGCATCTCCTTATGAGAAAAGGCTGTATAGAGCGTCCATTACATTAATAAGATCTAAGCTAAGGCTCATTCATATGCCACACTGAGTTTACAGTGTGACTTATATCCCCTGCTGTCTGCCTGATGTCATTCAGATCAAATTGCACTGATCAGTTTAAATGTAATAAGCCCCCTGAGTGGATGTGGTGGGGGGGGGGGGGGGGACTCTGTAAAGAATGGTCAACCTCAGGGTTTTCCTCCCCTTTTTGAAAAACCAATCCACTCAAGGTCAAGGCTAAGAGGAGTGAAATTAATGGCCACACAGCAGTTGATTCTGTTTCAGTATCAAGGTGCACAGATACTGAACGACAGCAGATGTGTCTTGTCACAGAAACACAACTTTGTATTTACAATGATTAATAAGTATTCTTAAAAGTATAGAATGAGCGCAAAATATAGCATATTAAATATTATATTTATTAAAAAAAAGTCTCCCTGTGAATGCATTTAACAGGTTTGTGAAATTAATTCATTATTTATTCTCTACATATAATTCTAATTTGATGATTCCTACATATACAGCCCTATGCAAATGATTTGACCCTGGTCAAATGAAGCTTTGTTGATTATCTGTGTGAAAATAAATACACATCTGCAACAGAGAACACTTTGTGTCAAAGTAGCATAATTATAATCAAACAGCCAAACTATTGCTATGAATTTTAATATATTTGACTATTTATTTTTATATCATTGAATTCTTCTGTGTGATGTATAGAATCTCCATATTATACAGTTATGTGCAAATGTTTGTGTTTTATTGATCCGTCTACCAGGAACAAACTTAAATATGCCATTTTAAACTCCTTGTAGTGCAATTTCTATTTAGAAGTAGAGCTGAACATACTGCAACAAGTAAAATATTTTTTTTCATCCAACAAAATGTTATTTTATCATCCAACATTAACAGTAAATGTACATTAAATGCCATATTTAAGTGTGCTCCTTGTAGAGGGAGAGTACTTCTTTTCGTGTGGAAAGTTAACAAAACATACCATTTAATCGGGGGTGTTTAAAATTTGCATATGACTGTATAATACTGAAATTATACAAAACCAAATTCAATGATAGCAATCATTTTTGGTTTTATTTCAAACACATTGAAGTTCACAGCAATATTTTGGGTATATATGATTAGAATTTGGACTTGCACACAAGTACATAATATAATTAATATGTCCCTATTTGACAGCAATGGAAATTCTCCACTAAAAAAAAAATTAACATGCATAGATCACCAGGCAGGAAAAAAAGACAGACGGACAGAGTGACTGGTGTGATGGAGGATGAGTATGGTGGAGAGAGGGAAAAGGAGAAAGGGAAGGGCAGGTTAGTTTTGTCACAGGGAGCCAGCAGCCATTCTTCTGGGGGTGGGGCGTGTTCCATGACTGGGCCTGGATCTTTTAAAATAAGAGACCCCCCCAATGTCGCCCATTCCTCCCGCCCCACAAAAAAAACCAACCCTAATCAACATCCTGGCCGCCTCTTTCACCATGTCCCCTGTGCATGAACATGTGAGTTTGTAGGACATTATTAGACTCCATACAGAGCGGACTTGAGGCGACTCAAGAGAAACAACGTGCAATTAAGCCTCTGGAGCTACGGCTGAAAAGACTGAGAGCGTTACTCCCTCCTGAAAGGCAAAGAAACGTCAGAGTTTGTTATTTCCGTCCTCCCTAATTGCCATGGTGATGGCTTTTTAAGATAATAGAAGGGGGTGTAATCCTGGGTTAAGTTATGAAAGTGGTGGGGAAGAGAAAGAGGAAGAGAGAATAGGAAGAAAAAATAACAACAACAAAAAAATAAAAAGAGAAATAAAACAAGTGCATGGTCATCAACCAGGTCAATTAGTGCAATCTGAATCAGCTTGGATAGCAATTTGCTTTGTCTGGGCACTTTTGTTATGGAAATAGCTTTCTAGCTTTGGAGAGAGGTGCATATTTATGTGGCTTCTGATTGCAGGCTTGTTTGTGAGTGTGTGAGACAGAGAGCAAGAGAAGAAAGATGAAAAGAGAGAAAGAGAGCATATGTGCATATGCTGAGAATAAGAGAGAAGAATGAAGGAGAGAGAGAGAGTGAGAGAAAGAGGGAGAAAGAGGGAGAGAGAGAGCACAAAAGACCAAAAAAGAAATTTGTTTACCAAAATGAACATCTATTTTTTTCACAGTAACATCTCTTTTTTTAGCCTTCGCTGCCACTATGACAGTGAGGGGGAGGAGGGGAGATGCATGTTATTCCTTGATGGGTCTAAATAATAGTTTTATTGTTATAGTGCTCTGTATGAGGATGCAGACTATAATTTAGCTGTGGATGCTTTGGCTACTGTTGACTCGGGAGCCTTATCCAAAACACACATACGGTGCAAATGAGGTTAAAACACACACACACACACACACACACACACACACACACACACACACACACACACACACACACACACACACACACAAAAGGAACACATTAATTCTGTCTCTCAGTGGCAAAAGATGATTAAACGTGAGAATGGAAATAGCAGGCAGTGATGGACTGTAATTACGGGGTTTTGTCTGGTTTTGGCAGTTTGATAGCAACAAACTGGGCTTGAACCTGGCGTCCAGAACTGGAAATATTCAACACTTATAAGCTACTAATCTAGAGAAAATTAGACTCTATTTTGTATGTCTGAATGGGGTGAAAATAACTCCTTATGGGGGAACTTCCGGATGTGCTCAAATAATAAACAACAAAGTGAGACGCAGACCATCCTTAAAAATGGCATGAGGTTTTAGCTTTGGTCAGTTCAACCTAATATGGAATATATGGAATTAGATAGGGTGCACCATAGAATCTGATAATGTCCCAGACAACATGGTTCAGTATGATTCAACATAGCAGCAGTTTGGTCAAAAGCAAGGACCTATTGAAAAATAGCTAAGGCTGTGAAAATCAAGGTTTGTTTCTATAAATATTCTGGAGTGCATTCCATTAAATATCCCAAAAAGAGGATGCTGAGCCTCAGTTTCAATGTCATCAAAGTATTAATGGTAACTCTCTACTACTGAAATCTCACTCAAGCAAGACCTCATTTTCTCCCAAGAGATGCCACAGCTACTGTAAAGTTAAGACGCTGCTTTTATATAAATAAAATAATAGCTGGGGTGTCAGAGCAGCTCACAGCCGAGTTTCACATTACACACTGATGGCTAGGCACTGAGGCACTGCCCATAAATTAAAGTGGCACCAAACACACTTATTGAAAATCCAGAGGGGAAAATGGAATTACTGAGGGCAATCCGTCTCCGTGCTCTGTGCAACAGATGCTAAAGGGGAGAGTATTAGCTATTTTTTTCTTTTTCCATCCGACAGGAGCATGCATACATGTTTGGGAGCTGCACTATATCCTTCAGGTAGCATATGTTGCTCTGTCTAACTCTCTAACAAGAGCGAATACTGCAAAAATTGCACAGTGCTCCCAGCTTAGCACTTAATCAGGGGGGAATGAAGGACAGTGACCCTTCATGTCGTCTGATTCAAATGACAAAAATTGTCATGCAAAGAACCAATCATGAATTCATATTATGCATGACATTGTAACATGTATGTAGCTTGTACTGTACGTATGAACATAATATGTATGTATATAGTGTCATATAAATCGATGTGCAATAAAACAAGGTATGTGCTGCTATATATATATAATCTCTCTCTCTCTCTCTCTCTCTTTCTCTCTATAAATATATATATATTATACACTGTAAATCCAACTCTTCTGTGACTGTACACGTCTTGTTTAAAAAAAAATTTGTGGATTCTAGTGGGGAGGTTCTGAAGTAGGACTGGTGTTTACCATTTAGCTATTGCCTTTGTTAGTATGCTGCTTGTTGATTAATACGCGTGTCGCATTTTCACTGTGTCAAAATGTCACGAAGAATGGAACAATCAAAGTGTTTCAAAATTACCTAAAATAAAACCTTGTTACATTTACTTAAGAAAGTTTTATTTATATGTGGTTTTGTTCTGACAGCACTGATATAGTGTTGTATATGAATAATAGTGTCACAGAACAGTGCATAAACAAGATGTGGCGTGGGTCAGGTAAAGGAATAATAAAAAAAAAATCCATGACATATAATGCACACAATTAGATCTGATGACCAAAGATGGTATCATAGTCACAGATTACAGACAAAAGATAGACTGAGCCATAGTTCATGGAGGGTGATGGTTCATGGGTAGCATGCAGAACATGGCAGCAGAGGTGCTATCAGGACTCGATTATCTAAAGTGCAGTCTCAGGCGAAGTGCTCTCTCTCTCTCTCTCTCTCTCTCTCTCTCTGTCTCTCTCGCTCTCGCTTTCTCTCTGTCTCTCTCTGGACAATAGTTATGGCTCTGTAAATTTGTTACTGCAAACACTTTTACTTGATGCTCTGTGAAAAACTACTACAAAAATCTGACCTCTTATATTTAAGGCGGAGAGAAAAATATTTGACTGGAATATGGCCAAGGTCCACTAAGTATGTGGTGTAAGAGTAACTCAAGCAGACCTGTGGCTGTGACCAATTGCTCTGAAATCTACTGACACAGTAACATGTCCAGCCACAGGCCCCTTTGACACATAAGATAAAGGTCATCTTAACAGTGCGCTGTAATCTCATTAAACTCAACTGAAGCTATAGGAAAAACACTAGCCAATTAAAATCGATGAAACAACTGTCTTGAAGCCCTACAGAAGTATTACAAAGCAGATGTTTATACTGCAGAAAGCTGACAACAGAACTACAGTTTCAGGAACAAAGATGCTAATTAAGTTTTAATGTCAGGAGTGAAGGCCAGAGATTCAATACAGCGTCTTTCAAGAACGTCACTCTATATACAGATGTCCAGTGCATGATTTAATAAGGCCATGCGACGACCATGCCTTCCCAGAATTCTAAAGCATAATCCACTCCATTCAGATTTGGAGAAATGGTGAGGAAGTGGATTACAGTAAAAGGCTGTCTGGACCAAACCATCTTCTAACAATAATGCAAGGACCTCCGTCAAAGCACCAAGGTCACTGCCATAAAGCATTAAGCAACGGGACAAAGGCCTGGACCGCCTGGTTTGAGATCGCACCATGCTCACTGAAACGAATATATTTGTGCCCGAGCAAGCAGGGGGCTAGGCTTTGTCTGATAAAGCTTTATTTTGCTGAGTTCCCTGTTTTGCCTGTTCTCTGGGGCAATGAGCTTCTAACCACAAATTCCTTGGGAGTTCAGTTGGGAGGAAGGACTAAAGCTAATACCCTTTACACACAGAAGAATGGATTTATCCTTAGGGAAGCTGTATATAAGTCCAGGTGAATGTACATACTGTAAAATGAAATAAACATCTGCTTCAAGGATTTCAAGCAGCGACAAACATGCTGAATAAAAACAAGAGGTAAAGGTACATGAACATATGAGTGGAAGAAAACATACTGCAAATGAATGAATGAATGAATACTTGCAGGCAGGCAGCGATACTGGGATTCACTCCCATCCAAACACACCTCCCCCCAACACAAAAGAGAAATCCTCATTAGCCTGTCATCTTCCGTAGTGTTAGCAAACACATTAGCCTATAAAACGACTGCACAGTTATAAAAACAGGGCGAGTTGGCAATGGGAGTGGAAGAGTGCAATATGGAAGAAGTAATAAATAAAATTCGGCTCTTCAACAGTAAATACAGTAGATGGCTTTGACCTGTGAAGGTAATGATTCATAAAAGCACAGGAAAGGGGCTTCGTTCTCTCCTTTGTTTGTGTTCTTTCTACTAGTCAGTGCACCCATCCTGAATGTTTATCATATGAATGGGATGCTTTCTCAATCCCTATATGCAGGATACACTTACAGAACGGCTGACAAAAAGCTTGTCCGTAGCCATACGACAGATGCCAAACTGCTTTTGGAGGACGCTATCCAAAATGCAAAATGTGGTATTCTTTTGTTAAGTCCCTATTGTGAGTTCAGAGGGGTTTTTTTTTTTTTTTTTTTTTTGTGGAAATCTCTCAGTCATGGAACACTTTCTGCTCGTTAAAAGCTCACTTACATTAAGGTGCTCTAAAATGAGGAAAGAGAAGGTAAAAGGCGAGGGTCGACCTCATTATTCTGGGGGTTTTCCCCATTTCGAAATACATTCATTTGAACGGGAAAAGGAATGGCTGCTGGCCCTGCGTTAGGAACCAAAAAGTCTTCACCAAACCTGCAAGAGAGAGAGGGGGAGGGAAAAAAAAGCGACACAAATGCGACCTATGAAAAGAACGGTTCGGATCAACGGCTGGTGGGAAGGGAAGGAAGGCAAACCTTTTCACCAGGTCCTTGAAATACAAGCTGCAGGAAGCTAGAACATTTTGGTGGACTTCAAACTCTTTGCCTTCAACTATAATTTTCAGGTCTGTAAATTCTTTCTCCCTGCGCTGCTGGTTCAGCTCCTTCAACATCTCTGTAGAACAAAGAAAAAAAACAGACAACGGCAAGAATTGTTTTAGAACACAGTTCGGTTTTGAAATTGAAGAAATGTAACATAAAAAACAGTTAAGACAAAAGAAACAAAGATGTTAACATACATAAAACAAACCTACACCACTAGTAAATATCAAAAAGGAGGGCAACATCTCTATAAGAAAAAGGGGGTGGGCTGTATAACACATTAGACAAAAGACAACACGTCAGAAATCATGCAACAACACTGTGAGTACAAACAAATAAGGAAACAGAGCAGGGAGGTTAGGAATACCCTTGACTGTTCACAGTGCATACTGTTGACATTCAGGCTTGGCAGGAGACCCACAACTGGTTGACCTACATAGGCTAAGGGCTGAACAATTGGAGCTCCAAGCACACATCGAAATTGCACATTAAACAGAAACAAGGTGCAGAACATGTATCAACCAAGCACTAAAAGATGAAATTTCAAAAAAATAATTCATATTATTTTGAACACCAGTCACTTAAATGTACAAAGATATGCTCTTACCTAACATCTTACATTCTCCAGTTTCTGATATAACACATATGTAATGCATTTCTGCTCATCTTCTGTATAAACAATTATATAATAGATATTATTATACGACATATATTTATATATTCTTAAATAGTTTTTGAACAATCTTTACTAGCCTTTGTTTCTCTTTTTAACCTGAGTGAGCAAAATGAACACATGAAGCATAGTAGCACCTTTCCAGTACTTTCTACTAGCTAAAGATGCAATACAAATAAATACAAACATTGTTTGCTCATTTTAATTTCTTTCCTGAAAAATCGGCTGCGTTTTTAAATACCATGAATCAAACGCTCCAAATTAAGAGCCAACTGGACATTTAGCACAACGAGTCATGCATAATTTTATTATGGCATACTGATATAGGTGCAGCAGCATTCGAATACAGTGTGAGTGGACTTACCTGGATTGCATTATTTACATCATAAAATTGCAACACAGATCGGCAAAATCAAATTATGAGCTGGCTGATTGCCGTGTTTGGTGGGGAAAAGAAGCCAATTCTGATCCAATTCCAGTTGTGCATTCCTAGTATAAAGATTTCTAGTAAATGTGAAAAGACACATTAGAGACACTTATTGTGACGGTTTGGCCAGTGGCCGGTGAGGGCCACTGCTTTTGAGTTATTTCACAGTCCTGTTTGCTTGTGTTCACGGTTTAGG
>JBBPDC010000156.1:7230824-7244598 GCA_037974485.1 Hemigrammopetersius urotaenia | reverse complement strand
TAGTGAGGTTTTCTGTTTTTCTTGCGGCCATTGCGCCAGGTTTTTGTTTGCTTGATCTGAATAAAAGTATCACAGCAGTTTCCATCTGTGCTCAGAGGAAGCTCACGTCCGAGGGGGACTAACACTTATATGGATGTTATAAAACCAAAAGTGAAAGTGGTGTATCCATTTAATACCAGGCTGCAGCTAAAATAAATGTAAATCGCAGTTTCAAAAACTGTGCTGTAGGTCTGGTGAACTAAACTAAAAAAACAGACAGAAAAAAAAATTCTGAAGACAAAAAACTAAAATGCCTTCACGTATAATACTACACGTAATACCTTCAAAGCATTCCAATGATAATTTGATGTGCCTTTGAGCGCCATTTCTTATTTCATGTAAGAAAATATGAATGCAAATAAATATTTCCACAGAATGAGAGCAAATATGCAAATCACAAAAGCGGATAAAAGAATAGCTAAAGTGAGCTCCTGTGATGAGCCAGAGAGGACGTGGCCTCAGCGTTTTAATGAGGCTCTACAAAGTGAGCCACAGCATCTAAGTTTAATAAGGAGACAATCCAAGGTCAATTGTCTCGGACAGACGGGCTCGCTTGCCATACGACACACGCCATCTTGGATATCTTTTTCTCTCCTCACCACTTCTGCCCATATATTATTGCATTCAGGTATCATCTTTACTGAGGCCTCATTGCTTCATCACAAAATAAGCACAGCCAGCATAAACTATGCTGAAATAAAAATGAGCAAGTGGATTGCGTGTGTCTCTATTGTTTACACACAATCAAAACAGAGGGAAACCATGTATTTTTTGCCTGCTGTTGTTCTTTCTTCCTGCCCTAGTTCTGTCTGTGAACCTGAGGTAAACAAGTTTATTATACTGGCATGTTTTCCAACATTCATATAACTATTTTGATAAGAAATTTCATGCTATTTACAAAATTGTGATGTATTTTCCATCAGTAAGTATTTTAAATCAAGCATATATTTTGCACAGATTATTGTTACACTTATATTATAATATTTAAACTAGGGCTGGGCACTAGTTTTAATATTATAATATGAGAGCATGTTAACGCATTATTTACTTAACGCTGAAAATGATTGTAGTGCGCGTTAATGCAGGTTTTTTTTAAATTCTCTATTTTGAACGTTCTTTCACTCAGGGTACGAGCAGCACTTTAGGTGTCGGCTGTTTTTCACAGGGGTAAGGCGTCCCATTACTTTTGTCTATATATTATGTTATCATTATTGTTGTTCATATTATATGTCCATTACTTTGTTCATATAATATGAACAAAAGTAGTGGGACGTTTGCCCCAGCGAAAACCAGGTGAAAAAAAGTGCTGTATGGACAAAAGTAATGGGACGCTTGACCATTGCACCTACAGGGATTTTAATGACTTGATAAAACGTAAATGCCCTGTAATGGCAAATAGCTTTGGTTTTATATTTGATTTGATATTCAGGTAGAGATTTACAGAAATATTTAAACTGCTCTGTGTAGCTGTGTTAAAGGGAACACTGCTGTTAAAAAGCTCCTTATTTGTTTAAAGTGTTTGCAAACCAAATATTAATGCACTTTTATTAATATAGCAGCATACAGATGCAATATACTACTTTTGAATTATTTCATTTTGCATACAACTGTGCAATTAATCACGATGAATTGCAGAAAACAATGTCATTAATCGTGATTTAAAAAAAATATATCATTGCCCAGCATTAATAAAACATTTAAAAAGTATAATTTCAACAGAGTACTGGATAAGCTTCTATCTTCCATTTGGGCACATTAGATATGGAGAACAATGAATAGACATTGTAGTATTAATTTTAATAATACATTACATTCAATAACTGATGATTTAATGGAACTATTTCTATATGGCACTGTTGCATAATTGCTGCTCGCAAAGAGCATACTTTTTGAATAGATTACCCAAATGCCGCACATACTATAAGTCCGCTATTCTTGAATGGAACAAAGCAACACTGTTAAGAACAGGAGCGCACAGTTCTGGTCCTGTAGGGCTGGGGTTCAGCGCTGTTTGGTCGGATCCCTCCTCAAACACACTCACTAAAGCTGGCAATTAACAGGTGAGTTTAACCAGGTGTGTTTGAGCAGAAAATTCTCCAAGCTGTGCTGGACAGCGGCTCCCCAGAGCTGGGCACCCCTGGTTAGGAATAAAAGTATAAATAGCCCTAAAAAAAAGTAGCATGTGGAATTTACTTTATTTAAATATTAAATTATTAAATTTATTTTATATTAAATTAACGAAATTTGCTGTTTACTCGTTTTTGGCAACGCAATCACATGCAAAGGTTTGGGCATTACTGGTCAAATTACATGTTTTGATTTTTACGGTGAAAGTGTCCCGTACAGAAAACACTTCTAATGCTCAATCAATGTTTATTTAGTAAATTAAATATATTAGAAAAAATAAAACGAATTTTGTCCTTTAGACTTTTTTATACCTATGTTATATTCAGATAGCAACAATCAAATAAACAGATACACAAACAAATTCTGCAGTGAAATGTGCAGAATAAAATGCCATATTGCAGTCTATTTGTTGTTGAGGATGTGTGCTTATTTTCAGTTAGAAAAACAAAAACAGAATAATTTGGCTTCTGCATAAGATTATAATTGTATAATTGTATAAAATTGTATAAAAGATTATAATTGTTATAATTTAAGCTATTTTATCCTTGTGAGAATGTTGTAGGACAAAAACGCATTACTCTTTTCACTGATGGTGCAGAAAAAGAAATGGTTTCAGATGCAACTGAAGAAACTGAATGGAATCAAAAGAGTATAAAATCAATCAACAAATTTTGCCAAATTAAATCTAAATTCTGTCTAAATTCAGGACATATGTTTTAAGAAATATTTTAAGATGACCAATTACTGCATGACCCATGAAAAAAATGGGTCTAGGATATGGTCATCCTCACATTATTTCCACATCTGCCCACAGTACACTGTAAGAGCAACCTTGAAGGACCATGTTTCAATCCTAGTGCACACAGGAGCTAATAATACAAACAGTATTTCCAAGTAGAATTTGACCTCCAATGCCAGTATAATGAGAATGTGCAGTAAACATTGTGAAATAACTACTTTAGCTTAGGATTTGCAGACAATAGCAAATGATAATGAAAGTCTGGGTTTAAAAGACTTTTCCATAACAGAGATAAAATAAATAATAGTGTACTTGAAGGCCATTGATGAATGCAGCCATAAACTAACTTGTCTGGCACAGCTTCAGTCTCTATATCTATATATATTTATATACACATGTTCAAGGCCGTAGTGAGTAAAACAGCCCAGAACTTGCCAACAGTGAACCAGCTCTGTCCTCTGGCACCTTGACATCTTAAACTTGATGAAAACAGTCTTCCATTCAAATTCGCTCAACCACTGATTATCAGATTGCGTTGGTTTGTGTGTATGACTGCCAGCCGTTGTAATTGGAGCAGGCATTGTGGGTCTGTGACCGACATGGCTTTCACCTCCAATCTCACGTCGCGCAAGAAGCCCAATTCACCGGCAGCCTGAATAAGAGACACACAGCCAGAGACAAATGAGCAACTGCAGTGGGCCAACAATACTTCTCCCACCAAGTTGCCGGACGCAACAGAAAGGCTGTTAGAAAAGAAAATGATGCTGTATGAGTGGTGGGTCAAGGCCAAGTGAGGAACAGGCAGTCATTAGCACAGTGCATGAAACAGCCTGTGGCATGTGCAATTTCCCTCACACAAACACACACACATACAAGGAGAAGGTAGGAGGATATGCATGAAGTGCTTCTGGCGCACCACCTCCTCCTCTGCCTAAATTAAGGCTTACAGCAGAAAGCGACAGGCAAGAGAGAAAGAACTGAATGGACAATAATGTTCATGGCCGCAAGATTTTAAAAAAATGCACCTACAGTTTTAGCTCAAATGTAAATAACTAATTTAATCAAGCACAATTTCTGCCCTGCTCTCAGTCATGTCTTATGCGTTTTTTGTATTTTAAATATGTGAAATACACAACTACTACATGAATATCCGGCATTTGTATTAATAGTATGTGAAGGTTATTACTGGCTGTTAAGGTTTTACAGTCCAGTCATTGGTCCCATGGTATTAATTTACAGACACAATTTATGTCGAGCTACAAATACGGAGGTTGACATGAACTTTCGGAACTAATCTCAATAAGCAGTATTTATTATACTGCCATAATTAATTCCAAATCATTGCTGAGAATAAAATAACTCAAACCATTTAAAGCAATAATAACCATCATCTTCATAATCTTTATTTTTATCATTATTAGAACCTATATTACTGATGCTTCAAATGTTATAAATACATAAAATTACTAATAATATTATCAGAATCTTTGTGAAAAAACACATTGAATGACACATTAAATAAGTTTATGTAATTAAAATACACCATGATAATAATTTCTTTTTCAATATGCGTGATACCACAAAATGTGTCTAATATATTAACAGACATTAACAGACATCTTTTGGCATTTCAGGTTTTTATGATGTGAGTTTTTATAAAATTTACATATAAGTATAATGGACTTCTCTTTCTCAGGGCTCTCTATTTTTCAAAATAAAATCAAAACAATTAAAAAAATATATATGTAAAAGTTAATCAAAACTAGGTAGGGGGATTTTCTGAATTAATTAAGTAGAATTATTATATTAAAAGTCAGTGTGTGGAAAGTAATTCAACATTTCTTCAGGACTTTTCTTTTATATTAAATTGTACTGTGCTGGGTTGTATTATAATGGAAACAAGGGCAGAAATGGTTTACTGAGGGGCAAAATATAATACGAGCAGACTACAAATTTTTCAGTAGAAAAAATATTTTAGAACATAACAGCAGGCAAATAGTTTGTATGTTATGAGAACTTTACCACCAGATGTCAGAGTGAATGAGTCATATCCATTCTTGAGGACAGCAGGAATAATCTTTCATGATAGGAGTCAACAACAAAAGTCTCTGAAATGACTCATTTTAGGTCTGAAATCCAACACATAAAGGTGTGAAGAAGGAAAGATGCGAAACCCATACACAGAAATAAGCTAACTGTAAGGCGAGTGAGCGAGAGGTTACTGTATGATTAAGACCTTTCAACCACACAAAGCTTTCTTTCTTAGACTGCCTTTCAAAGTCTTTACCCTGCATGCAGTAAATATGGACAGGGCCCTAATTCAACTGAACTGAAATACATCCACATGAAGGATGAAACTGATGAAAGGGGGTAAGGAATTTAGCTTAAAGTTCATCTCAAAGACAGATCCACAATAGCAGTGGAGAGAATGACTGGTTTTGAGGTTGAAACCACGTTTCTCAAAATGGCGACGGCTGAGCTCATTCACCAGCGTAACGTAGTGGAATATTCCAGATAGGTCTGGTGGGGCTAAATCAGAAGACCTGAGGATGCTATTGGTGCTGGTTTCACTGGTGGGTGGGCAAAACCATTCTGACTTACATCTGTCCCTTATGGCAAACAGACTAAGAAACCAAAAAAAAAAATACAGATCCAAGAAACCTACTTTGGAAGATTCTATTTCTAATGCGCCAGGCTGGATAATACACACAGCAAGGCTTTGTGGACACACATTCCAAATATAAAAGCCTCTAAATGTCAAAAGAGAAGCATAGTGTAATTTATTACTGAAAGTTGTATACAAAGATGTAGGCACCATGGCCAAATTATATGTTTTGCTGATAAAACAAATAGGGCATCCACTACAGAGAGCACAGTACTGCACATTTTAATTTGACCAGGGGTGTGCAAGCTTTTGCACACAACTGAGACCTTATATAAATAGCCAGTGTTTTTTCTAGAAAATACATCATCTGAATAGCGGAAAATACATAATCTACAACAGGCTACTGTTAAAGTGAGAACAGGAGCAATAAGACTTACTTTATTTCTAGTGTCATCCTCCTTTATCTGCTGAGATATTGCCTGGGTTGTTCCTAAACTATATGCCAGTCAGTCTCTCCAGCACAAAAACACCTACACCACTGGCGCTCAACGTATTCCATAAAGAGGCCGTTCTCATCTTTAGTTTGGGAAAGGCAGTGATCTCTGCACTCATCTCTGTGGAGGGAGGCTCCACAGTGTGCATGGATTATTGGACAGATAAGCCAAGGGCCTCGCCTTGTATGAGAGAAAAATGCCTATCGGGCCCTTTGTTCTCCTCTCCAATAGAATGAGTCCAAAGCACAGCATAGCATCACCCCACGCTGAATGCAGGGCACCGAGGGCAATGGCCCACACACACACATGCACACACAAACACACAAAAAATTGCTACAGCCAGCAGGTACTTAGTGGCCACACAGAGCAGGAGAAATGCCAGTAGGCACAAGGAAGATTCGTCAGGTTACTGTGGTGGCAGCCAATCCGTCATTTTGATGTGCATGCGCCCCAATCGCCTGTGCTTCCTCCCCTATAGGTTAGTTATGCTTCACTGTAATAGCCCTAGTTATGAATGTCATTGAGAAACCATTTGAGGCATTTCAAACATACGCGGCAAAACATTTTTAAACAATACAGCGATGGAACGCTCTAATAGCACATAATACAGGACACGCAGTCACACTGCAGGCTAAACTGAAATGGACCACTTGTAGATTGCAGACCACTGGGATGAATTTGCCATTAGTCATGAAAATAATATTTTATGAAATGTGTAAGTACTTTAATTTCATTACACCAAGAGTAGTTTCATGGTTTTATGTGAGTTTTATGATGATATTAATCATTAACCGTTCATTAATAATTTCTTTAAGTAAAAAGAAGGCACCTTCACCTACATAGAAAAGAAAAAGTAGGAAAACCCCCAAAGAGTTAGTTGTAAGGGTGGTAGTGGTAATAGAGGTAGTGGTAACAGTAGTAGTGAAGGCAGTGATAATAGTGGTAGTGGTGATAGTGGTAAAAGTAGTAGCGGTGATGGTGGTGGTAAAAGAAGGAATGATATTAGTGGTAGTAGCGGTAGTGGTAATTGTAGTAGTGGTGGTAGTAGTGGTAAAAATGGTGGCGGTGGTAGTGGTAATAGAAGGACTGGCGGAGGTAGTGGTAATAGTAGTAGTGGAGGTGGTAGCAGTGGTAGTGGTAATAGTAGTAGTGGTGGTGATGGAAGTGGTAATAGTAGCAGTAGTCGTGGTGGTGGTGGTAATCGTAGCAGTGGTGGTAGTGACTATAGTGGTGATGGTAGTGGTAATAGAAGTTGTAGTGGTTGTGGTGGTAGTGGTTATAGAGGTGATGGTGGTGGTACTAGAAGGAGTGGTGATTGTGGTGTTGATTATAGTGGTAGTGCTAATAGAAGTCGTAGTAGTTGTGGTGGTAGTGGAAGGAGCACAACCCAAGATGTTTTTGTTTATGCTACATAATGCCACATTTATTTAAACACTTTTTATACATCTCTGTTATGAGCAAAAACATTAACTTTACATTCAACATGAACAATTCAGAAAAAGTGTCGTGAGTGTAAATGTTGCGAGAAGCCTCAGACAGACAGGGGCCGGTTGTGACTTCAACTGAAAAATGAGGCAATATATCATATAATAATAGCTGGGCATGTTAACATGTTATCACATTAATGCATCATTTACTTAATGCTGACTATTATTTTATTGTGCGTTGATGCATTTTTGAAAAATCTTTTATTTTGAAAGTTTGTTTTTTTTTTTGTGTTTTTTGGTCTTTTGGTCTTGGCTAATTTTTGCAGGAGTCAGACGTCCCATTACTTTTGTCTATATTATGTGACCAATATATTTAATATCTATTCACAACACTCTATTACACTTAATTTATAGGATGTGCTGTTCTTGCGGTCACAGTTTGTGAAAACAGCACTATGAAGACCTGGTGCTGAGCGCATCACCGAAGGTTGTAATCACTGCTTATCATCTGGTCAGACACTGATTAAACGGGGGGGTTGGGGGGATGGGGGGTTGACAGAATATGATTTAAGACTTCTGTAATTACTCATGGCTTCATCTTCTTTTGTACATCGAATCAGACTGGCTATTGTAATTTACTCACAATTATTAATGTAGGAGTCCTGGGGCACGCACACACACACACACACACACAAAACTAACACTTACCATGAAAGAGCAAATAGGCGCACTGATGAGTGGTCACAAAGACATGCATAATGAAAATAAATCTATAAGAAATCATTGACTCATAAGTGACAGGATGTGCTACAGACCAGCCGCACATAAGGAATGTGAATGTGTGTACATCTCATTAGCGAGCAAGCCCTGCTGTGCTTGAATAAATGAAACGCTCATTTGCAAGGCAAAGTTGTGTGCAAATTCAGATACAGAAACAGGCAATCAGATCTCAATCCCACTTTTTTAATATTGGTAAGGTACATGCCCAAAATTGTAAATATGAAAAATTTGCCATTTCACAGTGCTAAACATGACTGAATCAGCTTAGTCGGTCTCCGCGTGAGTATGCCTGCCTCCAGCTGTGTCTAAGAATGTCCCAAGAATGTGTGATGGAATGGAAAAGCCTAGCAGGGCTTCATCTGTCACTGTGTCATACTAGCTCCTGAAAGCCTGGAGAAAGTGCAGGAGGAAGCTCTGCTTGCCTACACTGATGCTCTGTCAACTTTCTCCACGAGTTATGATTCCATTTCTTAGGCAATGCATCTTCGGATGGCATTAACACTCGGATCGGGTGCACACATTCCATTTCATATACCATTACACATCATAAAGTCTGTTTTTTACAAGCACATGGCTGACTCCAACAACAGACAATAAATGAACGAGGTATTTAAATACTGATGGCTATGTTAGGACAGGAAGTCAAATCGGATGCTTCGCATATGCACAACATCTGATCATTTTCTTATTTTATATTTTTATTCAAATTCCATTTGTTTAGATCTGGAATTCAACCTAATTATTTTCAGCTGGTCGGCAAACTTTTACATTTATGGCATTTATCAGATGCTTTTTATCCAAAGCGACTAACCACAGGGGACAGTCTCCCTGGAGCAACTTGGGGTTAAGGGTCTTGCTCAGGGACCCAGTGGTACTGCTGAAGGTAGGATTCGAACCTGTGACCTCTTGGTTCGGAGGCAAGTACCCTACCCACTGAGCTTCCTCCACCCAAAACAATACAAAAAGACATAGAGAACCTGCTGCCCAAAGCTAGTAAGTGACACAACATAATAATTAGCTTGTAAGATGGACATAACTTTTATTAAGGTTACACTTAAAGTCACAGGTATTTTGTCCTAAACTGCAGCCAAATATGAAAGAAGAACTATCACCAAAGTGGAGACTGCAGGTCCACACCAATTACTTGTCATATCAGTTTGGGATGAAAGGCACACGCTGTGTCTCTTTTTGTCGCTTAGTGCCTCTATTTTGAAGTGACTGACTGAGACATTGTCCATCACTTATGCTCCTGGATGTGATGTGGCACTGCCAGGCTAAAAGCAACCAGCATGACTAATTTGTGCAATGTCGTTCAACTGTTGCGTAATGTCATTCATACATGTGTTACATTGCTGTTCATGCAAGTGTACTTTTCATTCCCTAATTGCGCACGTTTCTCATTAGCTGAGAAAAGTCGATGTCGTAGACATTTGCCTTTCAGCATCTGTTATTTTATCAGATGCAGCTTCACAGATAATGAATTACCGCCGATTTCATGCCCTGTGCACAATATAGCACGTCAACACTCGACTTATGCCAATTAATCCTTTTTGCATAGAGATGGAGGCTGATGCCATGCAGAGGTAACTCAAATACTGTCCAGCTTTAACTCTTGTTCAGTTTCTCACTCAGCTTAACACACAAAACGCTGTGTGTGTGGTGGGAGACGAGGAGCTGGTTTTCTTGCGTGAAAATGATGCCATTTCGGAGTGCATCAGTGCCCTGAATATCTCCAGCCTTATAATGAGTGGCAGAGAAGCACAAGCCTCTTCTATTCCTCCCTCCTACTGAGGCTCTACTTCCAAGGTACCTGCAGGGCGACAGCAAGGATTTGGTGGGGGTGGTGGAGGACTGGGCGGGCTCTTACCATTTCCTTTCTGCTGCCTCTGCTGGCAGTCTCATAGGACATCGGGAGCAATTTGATTGGATTTAAAAATGTCCCTCAGGTGTATATTCAAATGAGCAGCCTTTACTGTCGAGATAGAAAAAAAACTTGAATGTCACTTTGTTTGATAAAAAAAAAAGGAACAGTCTCAGGGTAAGAGTGGGGGAGGCACTAATTTGGCATCAGTTTTTCTCTGACCCCAATTCTCCTACCGTGCTCATAATGAGAAATGTGCCGGATGGTCAGGCAATGGTCATGAGGGGACTTTTTAAAGGAGGCTCCTCCACAGAAGAGCAGTAAGGCCACTCAATGGCTCAAGCCTGTGTGAAGATGAGGAAGCTGGACGTTAGGCTCTTTTTTTAGGCTAATCCCCTCTTCCTTCAAATTTCCCCTGTCACTCTCCTAATCGCTGCTACTCCCCACTGAAAACAGGTCATTAAATGACTGACTGACACAGCTGCCTTCAGAGGAGCAAAGGGAGCAAGACTCATAGAAGAAAGACCGCAAAGGGAAAGGAATAGGACAGAGAGAGAAAGAGAGGATGAGAAAAAAGAGAGAGAAATACAGAGAAAAAAGAAGAAAGACAGAGAGAGAGAGGAAGGGGGAGGGGGGTGCAGAGGGTGACAGGTCGTGGACAAGTAGGAGCCCAGAGCGAATAAAAGAGCGCTGCAGCTTTTCTCGGCTGCCATTCGCCATCTCCGAGCGGACCTGTCAGGTGACGTGGTGTGTTATCTTGAAAAGCGAGTGATTAATGAAGGCAGTGCGGGGTCCAGGCATAGCCAAGGCAGCCGGCGAATGATCAATCTTAATGAGCTCTCTTGCTAGCCGCGTATTATATTAACTGCAGGGGCTATAATGTATGGGCTTGCGGTGGGTTTCTGCTTTTTAAAGCACAATAACAAAGGTAGACTCCATCTCTTCTCCCACACCGATTCTCCACTCCGTCTCCAAAAATGTCTTAATGGAAGCACTCCAAATAGTCATGTAGCAGCCTTCCAGTGCCAGAGAGCAGCAACAAACGTCTGAGCAGCACAACCCTGCCTGGGCTGGTGGCACACCTGCTCTCAGAAGCTGTGCGCAAGTCACAGGAATCATCTGTTCACATTTGATCATTCCAACAGTGCAATGTAATGCCAGTGCTCTGAATATTTCTATGATTTGTGTTGTGAGTGACAGCCTGCTTCAATTAGCAAATATATGATGTGATAGTGAGATGATAATCTAATTAAGAAGTGTAATAATAAATATTTTCAAAAAGTGTTCATTTCAGTGATATTTCCACAAGTTCTAACCTGAATTAACTGAACACTGTTGCGTACCAGTTTCTATTATATGTGTTAAGAGGGTGGGGATACGGGGGCAAATGATTACATCCGTTGACTGACACTGATTCTGAAAAAAGTTTGCTTCTACACTTGAAACATTTTCCCTGAAAAAATAGCAGTAACTGGTAAACACACTTTGTGCTGTGAGTAAAACCAGATGCAAGATTGAAAATTGGAAATTGGTTTGAAATAAGCAGGGAATATTTTCATCAGAAGTCAAATTAGCCCACCACACTAAAATCTTTTCAGACCTAAGAGCAAATATTAATGCAAAACCATTGATTACGCCATGAAACTGGGAAATAAGATGCAAAACACTCCCAAAGCCAAACATTCTCAGGAGAATTTGTTGCTAGCGATAGTCATTTTTTGGATGGACAGAGTAAGCCAGCTGTATGATTTTTCTCTGTCGCATGTCTAATCTCTTTTAGCATGCAGATCACAAGCATGCATTTTCCTAATGCCTCTCTTGGATTGCTCATCACACACCAGAGAAGCGAGGAAACTGTGCAGAACTCTCAAACCAGACGTTTCTCTTTCATTGATAAGAAAGAAGGGGGTGGGAACCAAGGCTACTAGAAGTAAAGCTCCCGCACTTTTTTTTTTACCAACAGGTGTGCAGCAAGCTGATATTTGGCATTCAAATGCTCATATCAAATCTGAATGTTATCAAGTGTGACTCGCAGGATGTTTCAGCGATCGAACATTTCTCTCGTTCTGGCTTCTCAAACATCTGAATGACAATGTGGCGGAAATTGCTGTCCGCACTTCTCCAAGAGCAATTTCCTCACAAAAACGCTGGGCACGTTTCCGAGGGGAGTCCAAGGAACTCTCTAGATCCCATGAATAGCAATAAATCGTGATGCTCTGTGGAAAGGCAGTGCTGCCATCATACTTTTGTGACACACAAATTTAGAGGAGTGGGACCGACCAATACAAACAACAACAGAAGCCTGAGCCACACTCACTGAAATATTCACTGCCTCACATCATCCCTATTCAGGTCTATTCATTTATATGGAAATACGCAAATAAATTGAATCATGGACCTTTTACAATAAAATTTCTCTGCAGTTACTACGTACTAATAATGACTACACTGTTGGAGAAAATAGAGTTGCAGACTATGTGTCTTATCTCATACGGCTAAAGGCAAAAGTTTCAGGATTTCAGATTCAACCTTGATTCTGCTATCTATAGTCTGGCTTCCAGAGAGATTTGTAATTTAGATAGCAGAAGCATCTTACAGTAATACATGTGCATGTGCATGCACGTGTATGCATGTGTATTTGTGAATGTGAGTATGGAGAGGGGATGCAGGGGAAGGGAGGTTGTATATGTAAGTGGGTCTGACAACAATATGAGCCCTAACCTCCTGTCAGGGAGCAACATTCATGGGGTGGCCTCTCGATCACACTGCTAACTACCTGTCCAAACTGATTAGCCTCTTAACTGAGCTGTCTAGACTACTCTTGCCATTGTTGGGCATTAATGCAGAGAATCAGGAGGACAGAGCCAGGACAGAGCGGCAGCCTTAGATCAGCCCAAACACCTTGTAGCATTACGCCAAGGCTGTCAACTCTCACACAGTGGCAATGAATGAATATTATTTTTTTTTAAAAACGCAGTGAGACTATAAAAAACATTAAAATTATACAAAAAGTTTAAACATTCCAAAACATCAAATGACATGTTTTGTTGATGAAAGAGGTTCACAAATTAGAATTATTGGCTGTTTGTTAATTTAAAGAATTGCCTTTCATTTAGCAATACCAATTTATATTTTACATTGTATGGAGCAAATAAAGTATCACTTATAAATCAAAAGTCAACATAAACAGGATATATTTCTTGGGATTTTTTTTTTATTTTAATGCTCTTTAGGTTGTTTTGCCTGCATTATCATGACACTAGACATACCTTAGATGTCTACAACAAAAGTTTAATTATAAACAAGACAGCGTTGTAGGAGCGAGATATTTTGTAGTTATGTGTATGTTTGATATTATGTGGACCACCAGTACAGGCTTAGAGCTTAAAGTGTAGAAAATAATAATGGCAATTACAATTGCAATATTGGAAGGGAAAAAAACACAATTTGATAGTTATACCAAAAAAAAATCGGCAAACTTATTCACACTCTGGGATTACTGATCCCAGAGTTTAATATATAAAAACACATGCTTAAACTACACTATATGTTCAAAGGCATCGGCAGATCCCTTCTAAATGGTGAATTTAGGAGTAAGGATATTTAAGAAAATGGTGCTGTCATTGTTGGCACACACACACACACACACACACACACACACACACACACACACACACACACACACACACACACACACACACA
>JBBPDC010000156.1:7198651-7229160 GCA_037974485.1 Hemigrammopetersius urotaenia | reverse complement strand
CAACTTTGTGAATAGATTAACGGCGATATTTTTTTTATCGCCCGATAAGAGTCTCACATTAACGCAGCACATTAACGCCGATAACGACCCACCACTAGTTAATGCCCTTGATTTCGGAAGAATTCAGAAGGGGATGTGTCTGCAAACATTCCTGACATTCCTGAAGATACTAAAAACACGAGAAACAAAAAAAATTGTAGTCCACAGGGGAGCTTTTCACAAGCTCTGGTATCCATTGTGGTAGGTATCACGAACAAAGCTGATCGAACATTATGCTCCTCGGGATCGATTTCCGCATGCTAAGAGTGGGTCTATTTCAATAAGTAATGTGGTGTCATCCATCACAAGCTTATCCCTGTAGAGCTGTCAAATGGCACCACTTCTCAGCCTCTTCCTATTAACATCCATTTACAAGGTGAAAAGCACGACAGCACATATATGAGGTGATCTACAGCCACATTTTTTCACCATATATCTCCCTCAGTGGTGTGAAAGCATCAATATACACAGCATGGCCAGAGGCTGCTTGGCCCTACTGACGAAGATCCTGCTGCGACGAGTCTCTGTTTGTCCCTGTGTCAACACAACGCAGCATTCCTTTGTTCACAACACTATGACCTGACTCACAGTGAGGTGACAGCCTCGAAGGTCCAATGTGCCAAGCACAGAGTAACCCATCAACCACCTGCCCCCACGCCCACATTGCGCTGCTTTAGAAGCAAAGCATCCAAACACTCCTCCTAATCCTCCTGCCATAGAAAATGGAGGTACTTGAAAAGTGGCTGTTGCCTCTGTCTGTAATTTGTTGCATGGAATGTTTTAAAATGCATTAAATGCACACATTTGTAATAGTCTTTGGTACTCATACTGAATACTGAAGCTAAATTATAATGTGCCTACAATGTAATCTGAATTTAAATAAATAAACAAACAAAAAAAAACATATACAGAATAACATGCAGACATATGGTCCTCACAAAAGCAATATACAATCAACACAATTCGGCACATTCACCCACAAATCCTTGCTCTTTCTAACTCTCACTTGTTAACGCGGACTGATGATAAATTGCTTTCTTAAAAGCCATGGAGTGAATCAACAGTGTGTGTGTGTGTGTGTGTGTGTGTGTGTGTGTGTGTTTGTGAGTGAGCATTTGTCCCTTTTATTTTAAACACATTATCATTGGCAAAAGGACTGACAAATACCTCCAGCCTGTGAAGGTCAAACAAAAAAGCCAAAAAAAAGAAAGGCAGCTGTAAAATGCCATCATTCATGCTTGTAGAATTCCGTGTGAGAAAAAGGGATGCACTGATATGGATGTTTACAATAAAATATGTATAAAATCATTAAATTATACTTATATTTTACAGTGCATCATCTTAGGTCAAAATAATGAGAAATAACCAGTAGGATAAAAAATATATAAATAATGAGAAATGAGTATCCAGAATAATGTGCAGAGCTGTAGATGGTTCTAAAATGACTGCATAAATGAATCATTATAATGCCTTTAAAAGTGACAATCACAGCTCATATCATATAAAGAGATAATTATAATTTTATCTTTGAATTAACTTTTTGTTATAAAATGTACTTGAGATACTGAATACAAAAACTAAACACTACATGAACTGAGTTACGCAACTTGTTATTGTATATAAAACCACCAACAATTCTTCTACGGAAAAGTGGTGAAAGTGTTCCCTGGTGGTCCTGACCATTAATGAACGGGGTAAAGGGGTCCCGCAAAGATGTAGAGGAAGAGGTAAGTAGAGCTAATAAAATAGACAAGTCTAAAATAACAAAGTCAAAAATGTTTGGTGATTTCCCTGCTCAAACACACCTGGTTCAACTCACTATTTACCTGTCAGGTTTAGCGATTGAGGAGTGGAATTACAAAACTGTGCTGGACACCAGACCTTCAGGATCCCTGGAGTAGGTATAATGTAGGTGTACCCAAGGAAGTGGATCGTCAGTGTATATCCTTTGAAGAAGCTGCCCTCTTCAAAGCCAGTCAAGGCGCTCTTTGCTTTCACCTGAGTCAGTTCATGCTATCAGAGCTAACCTTTTCAGCCTGCTGCCCTTAGCCACACTGCAATCATCTTAGAAAAGAAATAGGGACACTTCTCACGCCACTGTGGCTATGTGCTGAGCTGTGAAGCATCCAGACTCCTTCAAAAGGCTCTCTCAGCAGGGAACACAAAACCCCACGGTACCAAAGACCTCTAGGTCACCTCCACTATTTAGGAGTTGGAAGAGACCAGGAGGAAAATTCAGGGAATGAGAGGGGATTCCATGTTTCCTCAAGCCAAGTGTCCAGAACAATTCTTAAGCTTTTGTTCACTGGAGTTTTCTTATCACCAACAAGCATATATTTGTCATGGATAAAACAACGTTACATTAGGCTGAATTATTTTTTTAGAAGTTGTACCTTGATTTGATCACAATAAGAATAATGTAAGTGAGTGCATGTAACTTAGGTAACTTAGGTAACTTAAGTCCAATACATCAATGTTAACATGACATTGCAAAGCTCTGGCCTAGAGCTCAACGAAGCACAAATCCTTTCTATTAGCCATGCATTAGCAGTCCACTTAAACTCAGAAGCTATGTTTAATGTCTGCTTTAATTGGTCTTTTTGTATCTTAAAAGACAATTGCAAGTTGCTTCAGTGTGGAAAGTAAATTGCACACGTTTTATAGATCTCATAAAAAAATCAAATGAGTTTAGAAAGCCAATCTAAACCTAGATTAAAAGCTCCATTAAATGCGAAAATTGCTCAGGGAATACTGAACATCTGTTTCTGGTCTGACAGAGCCTAGTCCAAGGTTATCTTGTGCAAACAACAATTTATTGCCATGAACCCAGTCAAGTCTTCACAGCACGAGCCTCTCAGAAGACAGAGCAAACAGTCTCTTTAAGTGACAGTTGTTACTGTTAAATACTGAAATCCACCATTTTGGAAGTGCTTTGATTCCGGAGGCCAATGTTTCCAAGGCATTATTTTAACAGCGTCCCACCAGCATGTTGTGTGGTTCTCTTTCATTGCCAGCATCAAATGCTTTTCCCTGGAAAAGATATTACAGGACATCCCAGAGGCATATTCATTATTTTCCAAAGGCCCACATTAGCTGTGTTCTCTCACAGCTGGATTTTCTTACCTTTAGGATGCCCGGGGTCTGTGAATTCGTACTTCCCCATCCCGACTGTGCGAAGCATCTGAAGCCCGTTTGGGTTCTCCTGATTGGCTGAGGCTGGCGGGGGCTGAGGTGTTGTCTGCCCGTTGGTGAGTGGGAGTGCAGCAGAAGGAAATGCAGGAGGCTGCATGAGCGGGTGGGTGAGGTGCCCGTTGCCCACTACGCTATGAGGGGTGGGGTGGGCGACCTGTCCTACAGATGTCAGCGCCGATGGGGTGATGGGCGGTAGGCTGGTGGCATAAGGCGACTGATTCTGCAGGTTGAGCACCAGGCCGCCCGGAGGTTGTGATGAGTGGGGGGGTATCTGGAAGTGAGCAGTCATGAGAGGGTGGTGAGGGGGCACTGGGGTCTGTATGGCTGGGGTCACACCTATGACAGGTGACTGGACAGAAACTCCCTGGCTGAAGGCAGGGGGCTGAGGCATCCCATAAGAGTGAGCTAACAGGCTGGACTGACTCACTGCAACCACTGGTGGCACCCATGGAGGCCCTGAAACAATAATCAAAACCATCATGTTGTCAGTAAAGGTGACAAAATGGGGTCTTTGGAGCAATACCATCAAAGAGCCACTTTTAGTAATCTGAAAAGCATTTTTCCAAAATTATGTTTCGGAGTACAGTCTGCCCTGATGAAGCAAGGCAAATGTGTAAAAGAAGGGTTTAATGGATATTCTCATACATTTAGCGAATAAAGCTTGTGTGTGCGACTGTACATGCAGTGAAGTAGAAACTGTTGCTTGTGGATATAACTCATAGCAGCCATTTACACTTACCTTCATAATTCATGGAAGAAATTACTTTAACTCATCCATCCTATTTGAACACTTACACTACTGCACTACATTTATTTCCATAAGATTTAGAATGGTTCTAACCTTGAGGAATACATTAGCTAACGAATTCAGTGATTAATACATGCATCTTTGAATACCAGCACTAGGTGAGAGTTTTTTTAACAAAGCACCCTGTGTCAAAAACTCTCCTCTATAACCCAAAATGTGTTCAGCATTTTAGGAGCTAAGCGGAGCCACAAAAGTCAATTTGTCCTGTGTGCCACAGGCCCATGGATCCAACCCAGAGAGATGGTTGGCTTGTGGGAAGGCTTGCCCATGACCACAACAGGCCAGATTAATCTCATGAATATGCAGCCATGTTGGACCTGTGCCCTCCTTCCTCCGGAAGAAGAACAAAAATAGCACATAGCTCAAGAAGGTCTATGGGGTATGCTCCACTAGGCGGGAAAAAAAACGAAGATTAAAAAACATTATTCATGACATTGGCCCTCATTGCACTGTACTGCGAATAGAGGGAAAGATGCTAGTGGGAATAGATGATCTACTCCAGCTTGTGTGGGTATTTTTTTCTGCATTATTTAGAAGAATCTTAAGGCTAATCATAACAGAAAGCATAGAACGCCTTTTCCCCAAAAGTCCGCCAAGACCACTTAGTGGCCTCATTGATAAATAAAACAACAAGTGGCGCTGGACACAGCAAGGGGAAAAAAAGCCAAAATATTATTGGATATCCCTGGAATATGCACATGAGATCACCCACACTAGTCCTTGTCTAGGGTATTAGAGGGCTCCTGTAGATTTCTGTAGCATAATTAAATTCCAAAGCCTGAACTCATTAGCACTGCCCAACATGCACTCATATTTGCCGTCTTTGGCTGCAAAGCTAATGAAAGGTTTTAGAAGCAAAAAAGTAATTGCATTAACATGAAATGGATCCCAGTCTTGATTGCTCTCTTGTAGCCTATAATTAAAATGTGCAAGGATGAAATATCAGTTGTTTTGTAAGCGCTCTGTCGCCCCTTTTATAGGATTCTATTTCCGCCATTCCCAATTTCTCAATCAATGTCTAATTTAATTCCAAATAAGGTAAATGTATTGTGACAGGGAAAAAAAGAAAATAGTACAAACCCTTTGCAACATGGAGAGAAAAGTAAAAAAGAAACTTCTGCAGCTCTTTGCAGTTGTCTCTAATAAGTTCCAACAGAACTGTTAGTAGAATCATTGTGTTTCTGTTAAATTAAATGAAGCTAGTTTTGGAGGTAATGGTGCCTGTGTCTCCAAGCCTTGTTGGTGCCAGTGTGGCACACAATGTGGCTCCCATGCCACTTGTGTCTCAGCAACAGAGCTGGAAGTATTGTGCTGTAGCGTGTAGCACAATGCTAGCTAAGATTCCATCAGTGAGCCACTCAATCCACAATCACACTGCTTAGTGGGGGGCCATGGACAGCCCCAGGGGGCACTGTATGGATCACTGAGCTGTCCCAAATACACAGCTGCCACACAAAAGACACAATTCCCCAAATGTCCATTCTTCAAATATCAAAAATACTCCAGAAGGCCTCTTTCTTTTGATTAAAAAGGGCATATGGGCTGTATTGAATGGTTGTAATAAATAAAAACCTTCAGTGTACTATTCTGTACTGTTTTAGGGTGAGTAAAATTTGGTACCAGCTGTGCTTACATCCATTTGAAATGTATCCATTTTACATACCTTATTCAACGGTTTCACTTATTCTTGAATAATTAAGCATGCTATTACTGGGAGAAAAGTGATAGCTCAAGGGTAATGAGTGTGAGTTCCTTTCTGCATGGGGATGTCTGTAGACTTCACTGTTTACACCCTTAATCTCTGTGATATATTTAAACTGTACAATGACGATTGCTTTTGTCAGCTTGCTCTTTTGCTCAGTTGCAATGTGAGGTTGTTATTTTTGCACAATATAATGGTGCCTTACAATAATATCCTAGACTGGTGCAGAGAAAGGTGAGGTGAGGATGGCATACCCGTGGTGTCGCTCTCTCTGTGTTGTTTGGCCGGAGGCTCGTCCGTGTCCCATGGCGTGGACTGGTTGATGGGCGTCTGGCCCCATCTCACTCCAGGAGCCAGGAGGAGGCCAGGTGTCTGATTCTCCCCAGGAGAAAGCCCTGCAGCCTGGAAGAAGAAGAAAAGAGAGATAGGTGTCAGCCAGTCAAATAATATCCAGCAGCAGTAAGCGCCACATGTAGTCTACAACACTTTTGAATTCAAAACCTACCGTACTAAAATAGGGCATGCCAAGTGTTCTCAGGTTAAGAGGGCTGTCAGCTTTATTTAACTGTCAAATAATACAATGTTATTCATTTAAACCCAGAGAATCCCTGCTGGGCAGGACTATGCTGTGTGATAGAAGTGGCCTGTTTTAAGTAGGCTCGGTTTTTTTTTGGTTTTTTTTTTTTTCAAAAATATTGGAGTTGAATCCAATTCCAATCCAAGTAGTGCGAATTGATGGACTTTATTCAGAAATTGAATTCTGAAGCCCCTTTTACACACGCACTTTCATGCTGTAAATGACAAGGAATTAGATGTTAAATAAACAAGAGCTGAAATGCCAGTAATTCTGCTTACCAGCACAAGGCCAACAATTTCAGGGCTCATGTATGAACAAACTTTATGAAACCTTTCTGCCTTTGAAATGAAATAAGACATGCAGAATGTGCAAGAATATTAAAAAAAAAGTTCATTCTACCATATTTTGGGCCTTAGTCTGTTACAGGTGCTTGATGAATTTGTTGTTTATTGTTAGTCAGCAAACCATAGTATAATAAAGGCTTTAATTTTACTATAGTTTAGCAAATGTGAAATGCATTAGCATGACGTATGGCCCCCTAACATTCACCATAGTTAGCATAATTACTCC
This sequence comes from Hemigrammopetersius urotaenia, assembly GCA_037974485.1. Taxonomy (NCBI): domain Eukaryota; kingdom Metazoa; phylum Chordata; class Actinopteri; order Characiformes; family Alestidae; genus Hemigrammopetersius; species Hemigrammopetersius urotaenia. Next base: position 7,222,272 of record JBBPDC010000156.1, on the reverse strand, counting down.
AAGATGAATGTAACCATGTCTTTGTAATCAGACATCTTACAGATTTAAACAAAAATTTGACAAAAAAGCTTGCTGCTTTTTTTTTACACTGCTATGGGTACACCATTGCATGTAATGATGAAGTCTGAAATGCCTGAATGTTTAACTTAGTTTAACTTAGATATTTGTAACATTTACTACATATATGTTTAATATTTGCAGTAAACTTGACAGCTCCTTGAAGCTGCAAATCTCATGTTTATGATTAATTCAGATATAAGTATTTCAGAGTCCTTTACTGATTCTCTACAAATATTTTAATAGTTAAACTGGTGAAACCTGTTGATTATCAACAGCATTATGATTAGGGTTAGGTTTAGGGCATAGCATCCAGCCCCACCTTGTCCCTGACTTTGACTGTTTCATTGTACAATAGTTAGTTAAAATAGAAAAATTTAAATAGAAACTTTAGTTTAGATTAGTATTTATGGGTAAGGACTAGCTTCATATTTATGGGTAATTTTTGTTCCTAGTTTTTATATGCTTATATTTATATTTATTTCTTAGACAGAATGCACCATGGGGGGGGCTTGTGTGAAACGGAATTTCAATACCCTGTATATTAAATCTCTTTTGAATCTTGAATCTTCATTCTCCCTAGTGTCTGACCATGTGCTTCTGTTTTGTTTTCGTTTTGCTTCTCTGACTTTGCTCCACCCTTGTGTCACGTCCATCAACTGTATCTTGTCTGTAACCCTGGCCACTGATTGTTCTCAAATGTTACTTGTTTGCATTCATCTGCATTTTTACCTTTTCTGTGTCAGCTCTGTTCCCATAGATGTTATTTTCTAAGTGTTGTAATGCCGTTAGTTTCATGTCTGTTGTGTTTTTTGTCTTCAGCTTTTAAGTATTATAATTATGATTAAAGATCACGCAGGGTGAGCCCCTGCCTTACACCCATTGACCCCTGATAGGTACCTGCGACCCTAGTGAGGAATGAGCAGTTATAGAAAATGAGTTAGTAAACTTAACTTTCAGTTAAACTGAACAGATGTTTAGCTGAATGCCATTTATAGACAAGGTGAGCATTTATCAAACATCTGCAGAGGATTCTCAAAATCAAGTGTTACTGAATATTACTCTCCTGCTGACTGCACAAACATAGATAACAAACTGTGCCGCAGCATAGCTTCAAGTCAGTCAGTATTATTTGTGACTTCTTAAAAGTTTAAGGCAGAACCAAGTCAGTAATTAATTATACTGGGGTTCGAATGAAGGCCAGAACAAATAAGAAGGCAAATGTCTTAAATCAAGTGCCTTCATAGTACGTTTTGGCCGAAATTCAAAGCACATTTAAAAGCTGTGCTTAATGCAAATGATTTAAGGAAAAACTCTCTTATTGCTAAGCTAATCATCGAACAGCATCTTCTTCTGCTGTTTAGAAAGTCTTTTAGAGGTCACTTTCAGCTCGGATCGTAATGCATCATTTGTTCCAGTTCACTCACACTCTCAGAGCTCGTTAAACCCGCGCAGAGCTGCAGTGGAACACACTTGGGTAGTTTATCTGACTTTATTCTGTGACACTGACAGCAACCAGGTAGGCAAACTATTTAAGACAGAGTAACATTGTTGAGTGAGACAGAATAGGTTAAAAAAGAGCAGCAGAGGGTAAGGGGAGTGTGCTATACACAAACAAAGGAGAACGGCATATACTATTCAGACAGCCAATTTGAGTTCAAACGAATAGCGCGGATAGTCAGGGAACTTTGCTTTACTTGCTTTTTTTTGCTCAGCTCTTATTGAGCTGAGATTTGAGGGTACATGAGCATGCAGGTTGATGGGGTACTGGACCCTATGTCAAACACACAGGCATAAGAATGGAGCGGCTGGGAGGAGAGTTAACCCCCATTCACGGTCTCACCCTGAACTGCACCCCGAGTTAATGGAAAAGACCTAGTCATCAACCCCTTGGTCTCGCCTGGAACCTTCCCTCCATTCCATTATCCTCCTCGACCCATGGTTCACTTCATCAATTTACCCATCATGCATCTCTGCCTGTGTTGTCCAAGGCCAATTTGCTCTCGGTTACACCAAGATTTGAAAACACATCTTTGGGCAATGAAAGATGTGATAAAATACAGAAGGATAATCTCTTTCCAATAAGAACAAACGCTAAAAACATGAAAGGAAATGAAACAATGAAACAATGAAATAATAACTAACTAAAAACAAAAGCTTTGCAAAGTTTGCAAGAATTCTGGAATTTAATTCTGAATGGGGCTTCAAGGAAACATATTTTTTTGAGATACTGGCTTTTATTTTTTTATTACTTTCAACACAAGGCACAAGCTTTCCGTGGATGCCTTGTCTTTCATGCCAAATGCATGGCTGTTTTTTAGTACAGAGCACCTCAGGGTTCCTGAGTGGAAAGAAGTTCAAGGAGAAAACATCAGTACCCTACATGGTGGGTGTTTTTTCGGTGCTGACCAATCAGACCAAAAGTAAAACAGATCTTCAGTTTGTAAAGGAGGAGGAAATAGTCACTGCAGTCCCATGACAAATAATAGAAGTAAATGTTTAGCACCACAATTGCTAGTTAGTAGTTAAGCTTCTTTTGCTAATGCATATCGAAACATTAGCTGTACTGATAACATGCTGTGCTTGAAATTTAAATTGTTGCATAATATCTATAATTAACAAGCAAGTGGTTTGTCTAATTTGAGCTAATCAGTTAGCTATCTCTAGCTGGTAATCTGCGACAATGAGACATGCAGCCAAACACAGCCTATTCTAACACCCCAAATACCCACAACCCCAGAGTGACCCCCTCTTGGAAGATATCATTTATAAAAGATGTAACAAAAGATGTGATGTAAGTTGAAATTGTGTGGAAAAGGCAAGTTCCAAAGTTTTGATTGAGACCACATTTGGGTTTATAAATATAAGATGTTCTGTAAGTAGAAGATGAGATTCTGATGTTATGATTTGAATTTAATGAAAAGTTATTGTTCTGCACACAGTTTTAATCTGCAAAAAGAAAACAAACCATTCTTTACAGCTCCACCCATTCCTGATATGCATCAAGAGGTCCTTAATTCTATGCTTATCTCTCCAGTACACATACTTGTGCCTTTCAGTATGGTGGTTTGTGCAGTGATGTTAAGCTGTTGCAAGATTCATGCGGTTACTCTGTTATGCTGCTCTATTTAGATACTATTTCTCTGTTTGGTTCTTTTTTTATTTAAATATAAATCTGATTACAAGTTTCCCATGGTTAGATTGTTACAATTAACTTTGGCATACATGCATCCTGCCTCACCATGTCCATCCCTGTTTGCCATTTGTTGAAACCAACGGAAAAATCTGGAATCTTTCCATACAGACTGTTGATCAAATACAAATCAAATGTATTGGGTGAGCACACAGTTTAGCATTAAATACCATTATTATATGGTCATTTGTCTAAAATGTTCCAGAACAGCAGGCCAAAGGAGTCTGGAGAAGTTTTAAGGCACCTGTTGACCCTCATTCCCTTTAGGCTGTTATGGGTCATGAAGCTGTCAGCGCTGTGTCCACGTCTGCCTCAAATTTGGCCTAGTTTACAGAGCCTGACAAACTTGACATAAAGAATGGATGATCTGAGGCCCAGTACGGCTGTTTCCTCACAAGTCTTTGTGGGGCAGCATTGATCTGTATAAAATATTGAAAGAATGTAGCCTTATTTAACGAACAGCACACTCGCCTAGGCATGCAAGAGTCTATAATTCTCTGCACTGAGCCCTGTCTCCTACTTTCCTATTTTCCCTCTCTGCTCATTCGTCACATCTTGCCTTCACTAATCCTCATGATAATGCAACATTTTAAACCACAGCATACCCAGTAGCAGTAATCTTCTGCATTCTTCATGTGCAGCTGTCATTACAGAGTTGGGAAAGCATCCACTCCATTCAGTATCTTTCTTATTATCACTATCGGATTATATCGTAATCATAATTATGCCACATTAACATTGTGTTCCAATTATTATTATAGATATACGGCTGTCATTATCACTTATATTAGTACTTGAAAAATCTAGATTATTTTGATGAGTAATTGAGTATACTGACATGCATTTATATACAATTGATGAAAGCAAATATACATGTTGTTGTTTCAAAAACATACACATTTCTGAGATCATCAGTTTCCTTGGTTTCAGTGATGCACATAAACATGTACTCTCTGATAGGGCTTTGATTGGTTTGTTTAGCTGGAAAAGAAAAACAAGCTCCACCGATGTACATTTGAAAATAATACCAGTGGTCTACTTTTCTACTATCACATGAATGTTGCTCCTCTAATTGTGGACAGCTGCAGATTGTTTGGGGAGGAGCAATGGCAGCTGGGTCTCTCTGGCATGAAAGGAGGATGCTGGCCTTGGAGCCACAAGCACAGAGAAAAAAAGTGAACTTTTATAAATGTCAGCTTGGCAACAGGCATTTGGTTATCCAATGTCATGTGTCAATAAAGCAAACAGGACTAATTATGCTCTTTTTAAAATGAAACATGCAGTTTATTGGTCCTCTAGAAGTACTGACAATATCTACACATTATCAGGATAACAACAAATGTTTTAATACAAGCCATTTAAACTCTCTATACTTTATTTTTACACTGAACTATTTATTTACAGTAAAAGTAAGGAGTGGTGGGTTGTAAATGTTATTAAATTCTGAAATAAACACAGTCATTTAATGTATCTAATTCATATAATTCATACATCCACAAGCTAATATATAAGCCACTACAATTGCACAGGTAAAAAAAAACATTTTTTGGTAATCATCAGAAACCACAACACACTTTTCTAAACCAGTTTTTCATGCTGATTTCAGATCTGTTTTTAGTTTTTCCAGTCACATAAGCTTTTTGAATGAGTAATAATACATTTGCAATAGATTTGCATAAGTTTTTTATTAAACTGCAGGCACCGATCAAGAACTGCGTCAATATTTTCAGTGTAAAGTCAGACAGGTCACACTGTGGCATAGATATAATGATCAGTGTCAGTCAGCTACCACCGTTTCTTCAAACACACTTAACATATGATTAGTATATGCTAATTATACCATATATGATGCAGCATAGAACTAGTTTCATCACAAAAACTGTCTGTATGGGGAAAAAACTAAACACAGATTTAAAATCAGCATGAAAAACACTAAAAAACCCACATAAACTTATGATTTTGACCTGTTGACTTGTGTTATAAGATACAATATGACATGCTAGAATTAAATTTGTTACCATGCAATATGTTGTAGTGATGTATTCCTCAACAAATTTTTGTGGCAGCTGACAAGTGCAATGAAATGCACATCAGACTTTTACACATGCCTTTTAACTGCAGTGTTAATGCTGAGGAGAATGGCAAAAAATATGGTAAGACTTGCGAGTAGCGAAGCATTGCCCATTTTCTCCCTTTTTTAATTCATCTCCACTTTTACCAGACCCTGCTTCCCTTGTGACCCATTATCGCTGTGTGGCAGATGGCTTTCCTCTGACTCAACAGAAAACAAGCTGGAATTGTGAGCATGCGTGTATGTGTGTGTATGTGTATGTGTGTGCGTGTGAGTGTGTGCAGGAGAGAGATAGAGAAAGAGGCGGAGAGAAAGAGAGAGAGAGAGAGAATATATATATAGAGAGAGAGAGAGAGAATAGAAAGAGAGAGAGAGAGAGATAGATAGATAGAGAGAGAGAGAGAGAGAGAGAGAGAGAGAGAGAGACAAAACAACCATTCCTCTCAAGTCTCTCTAGCACAATGAAATTTGATGTTTGTAGCTGGCACTGACCTGGGATTTTCCCACAGCAAACTTTTTTTGTTACAGGGAGTGCTGTCTTTGCTGTCTCACAGAGAGACAGTTCAAAGTTGTATTGAGAGACAGAGAAAACAGAGAGGGGCACAGGCGCGCACACACACACACACACACACACACACACACACACACACACACACACACACACACAGTGCCACACTTGAAAATGACATCACCACTTCGCATCAGTGGCACGAGGAAAGAGCACTTGTGTCACATCACCCAGAGCTGCTGCTGACATTTCAGGCCACGTCCTTTCCACTCACAACGTATAGGTCCCGCATATGCCTATTGTGCCTCTCAAAATGTCAGTGCCACTATGCATGAACGGACTGCACGACTGAACGCTTGCCATTTACATCTAACTAGAACCACTCATCCATTCTAGATTCTATGCTAAGATGCTAATTATAGTCTTATCAATATCCTAGTCTCCAGGCATTTCATACACAGTGCCCCTTGTGAAGTCAGACTGGTCAAAAATTCTCCTTCCATTAAACCTTATCTAAATGTGCTCCAACCATACATAGAGCTGAAGTTAATATCACCATGGTTACGTACTTTTCCAACAGCGTGGCCATGGAAGGGCTTCAGGCACTTTCCATCAGAAAAGAACGCATGTATAGCTACTGTACGCCAGCTGTTTTGTGAAATGGCTTGCAGCTATAGCATAAACACATTGGCTGTCAGGAGCACTGGAGCATCAAAAACATTTTTTACACCATTCAAAAATATCAAGTACTCTTTAATAACGTTGGCAGAAAAGAAAAGAATAAAAACTTATATTTGATGTTGTAATATTCTCTTTTTCTTTCTCAAACCCTTACGTTTTATAATGGGAGATGCTATGTTTTGTTCTGACAGTGACAATATAACAGTCTGTTATTTGAGCACTTTGCAGAACTGTGGGTAGCGCTAATGCTAACTGAACTTGTGGCAATGTGGCTTACTGGGCAGTGTCCTATGGACAATAGGCCATAATTGGAGAGGTGATATATGAATGCGGTATCATTTCTGTAAGCTGTGTGGGCTCTGGAGTGAGCTTGGGTCAGGAGCCATTTGTCTTCCGCAGGATGGCCCTATGTGGTCTCATGAGTGGAGGTATTCACTGTGCAAATGGTTCAATAATATACTGCTGCACAGACCTCTCCCTAATGCTGGAGAACTTCATACGCTGATGGAATATTATTGTTGGACAACAACTGCTGGACACAGGAGAATGGGACACAGCTTATGGCCATTATAGCTAACGTCTCTGGCTCAGAAAAAACATTAATCTGCTATTATGAAGCATTCAAATCCAACAACTTTTGAATTTTTTTTAGAAGAAAACACACGCTTGCATTTTAACCACAAAGAAAGCAGTTACATACAGTTTGGTAACTATAACTTGTACCAAACTATTAATAGGGTCCAATTTGAGCAAACAACTGAGATAAATTAACTGCGGAAAATAATGTGATTAATCTTGATTAATTATTTTAATCGTTTGACAGCTCTGGTAATTGCATTTGAACAGCAAAGCAAAGCAAAAGCAAAAAATCTCTTAAAACCTCTAAAAGTTATGAACAGAATGGTCAGCTTTGAGAAGCTCTTGCAACTAACTGTGTAGCGGTGAGCCATGTCTTTGTGCCAGGTAATATGAAGGATAAGCCTAGATAAAGTGCTGAGCACACAGTCTGGAGGACTCTCTGGAGACGTGTAGGTAGTGGAGCTGTGGTGTTTCTACAGTGACAGCACTCTCCTCTTCACAGAAACTCGCCAGTGGCGCCAGGCCACGGCTCTGAAGCGGGCGCGACGAGAAGCATATCAAAGCGCCAGGCCGCCAGACAGTGGGCCTCTGTTCCACTCAGAGCTCTGGGACAGACCAACCTGAAGCCAACAAAGCTTCCATTGTTGTTGCGGACAGGGTCATCTCGGGCCCCTCGTCCGAGTAAACGTAAACAAGATGGAGGGCTGTTTTAGGCGTGTGGTCCTTGTGTTTTGAGCTATGTGTTTTGAGCTGGTGGAGGGTTTTAAAGATGTGAGTTGGGGTTTTGTTTCTTTTTTGTTTTTTTATTCTGCCTGGAGTGACAGCACCTCTGAATCATCAAACGGAGACCACTGGAGTGAGAGTGAGCCTCCAGCACACAGCAGTCATCCTTCAGTACCGCATGCTAATCTTTCTCTCTCCCTCTCTCTCTCTCTCTCTCTCTCTCTATGTGCATCCTTCAGTCGAAGTGTATATGACTCCTCTGTCCCAGCAGCCGAGGCTGGAGCCGTTTTGGGTGGATGTGACTGTACTTCAGATGAGATCGGGAATGGGAGCGGAGGACAGGGACCCTTGAGAGATGTTTTGCGGAGGCTTCATTACCAGTGCGGGAGAGGCAGGGCTGGGCACGCCAGGGACTTGTCTCATCCTGTTAGCATTCACATGCTAATCAAAAGCACAAACTTTAGAATTACCAAGCAGAGCAGCTTGATAGGGAGACTGTGAGACACCAAGGCTAGAGTAAATGTAAGTGGGGGCTGGTGGTGTAGAGAGAGCATCTGCACGCCTAAGTGTGTGTACTTGAGCGTGAGAGAACGTGTGAGTGAGGGGACAGACACTGAGTGAGAGAGACTGGGAAAAACGGCAGAAAGGTTGCCAGGGTCAGTAACAGTGCAGTAATTAAAAGTTAATCTCTCTCATGCTTACTTGAATAAAGGAGCTGCCAGGCGGCCAGTGGGCTGCATTAAAAGCTCCTCTGACTGACAGAGTAACAATGTGTCGTGCACAGCAGCGGGCTGATATTAACTTTTAAGAAGATTCCTACATTGTGAAAAAGCAAGCCCTGTGCCATAAATATAATGATAAGCCATAACTTTAAAGCCGGCTGCCTAATACCATTTAGGCCCCCCTTGTGCCATCAGAACAGCTCTGATCCTCTGAGGCATCGACTCCACAAGACATTCGTGCTGTGGTGTCTGGCACTAAAATATTAGAAGCAGATCTTTTAAGTCTGTTAGTTGCAAAATGGGGCCTCCACGGATCAGACTATTTTGACCAGCAGACCCCCAGATGCCCGATCAGACAGAGATCAAGAACGCCAGGACCCAAGTTTTCCCAAAGAACACTGCCCAGAACAATACACTGCCTATGCTGTCAGGTATCCTACCCATAGGTGTAACCTGGTGTCATACCTTCCCCAGGAAAGCAAGGAACACATCCTCGGCTTTCCACATGATGAAAAAAAAATGCTCTGTGGTCCAGTGCTGATGCTCGCGTGCCTATTCTCACTGGGTTCACCGGTTGACCTTCTTTGGACCACTTTTGGTAGGTACTAACCACTGCATACCAGAAACCCCACAAGACCTGCCATTTTGGAGATGCTCTTTTTGGAGTCATCCAGCCATTATAGTTTGGCCTTTGTAAACGTCTCTCCAAATCCTTACATTTGCCCATTTTCCTCAACTTCAAGAACTTAACTGTTCACTTGCTACATTCGCATACTACTCACTTTTTCTAAATATTTTCTACAGGTACACTCAGTATTCTTTGCTAAGAGGTTAATTTACAGCCTGTTCACTATTTAAATACCTTTATTAGCTAGAAAATGTCATATTTTTATTAATCACTACTGACCTACAAAAAGCCAATGTGGATCACACGACAACTGTTGGCTATTTAATGAGCTTTTAAGTGACAGTCAATGGGACAAAATGTTACAGATTATTTCCATGTTCATAAAGAAGCTTGTTTAGTTTCAATCAACAACTCTCCAGTGCTTAACAAGAATAAAGTCTGCAGTCTATGAAATAAATGGATAAGTGGTAAAAACCTGTGGTGTGCAAAAATGTTTGCGTGGCAGTGTGTATATACAGGAGAGTGAGACTACCAAAAGAAGCAGATGAATATAGCAGGCAAGACAAAAATATATATTGGATTCATATGAAACAAATAACAGAAAATGTCAAGAAAAATCAGAATCTTCCTCTAGAACCTTTGCTAAGGGGCATAAGGGATCTAAACTGGTGCACAAGCAACAAACTGACTGAAGGCACTATGCACTTTGTGGCAGTTTCAGGTGCAAATCAAATGCATTCTCTCCATGTTTATGTATGAAACTATGTACAGGTTGTGTGAAAAGCTGCAGCCTTAAAAAGCTGAACATTAATTTCAAGTGTATTGTGGTCACATACTGCGGTCACATAAAGGAACATTTTGTACACGCAAGTTGATCTGGCCCAGAGTGGGTGCTGAGGCTCAACACTGGAACAGTAGTTCATCTGTTCATGGTTCAAAGGGTTAACATAAACATTCGTGCCTGGGCCTTTCTTCATATAGGTATATCAATTAATAAATAGCCAAGGGAAGACGAGAGCAGGTCAGCTGCAGTGCCGCGGTGGCACACAGGGCATTACGGGCCAATTTAAATGCATCCGAGAAACTGGCCCCTTCGTGACTGCTTCATAATCAGAGCCATCTCGGGGGGATGTCAGTCTACATAAATTTAATCCAAAACAAAATTTCAATAACAACAGCAGCCCACCGATGTTGTGTGCTGCAAACAGTATTCCAGTCGAATTCAGGGACTTTTAACAAATCATACAAGAGCACAAAGGCTGGTGGCCACAGTCCAAATCTGTTTCCTTTTTTTTGTTTCTTTCTCGTTTCCACAGAAGGGCAGAGATGGTTTGGTGGAGGTGCTGTGGGGGAAATGTGGTGGACTGATGGCAGCAGCATGGGGAGGAAGACCCATCCATCATCACGCGTCACATCATTTCCTTTGACATGTCATTTTCACTTGGGCCCAGACAAGCTGTTCTGACTCACCGACTGTAACTACCACTTTGACCCAAAAGAGCCAGGAAAAGAAAAGCTTTAGGCAATTTCTTTTCTCTCCCTCTTCTTTGTGTCCGTAACCTATACAGCTGTCTACCAAAGTAAACAATAGGATGCCAAAATGTGCTCGCAATTTGTTCTGGATTCAGAGCGCTTGAGATGCTCAGTGTTTGAATCAGGGTCTATTGTGGGGAAAAATCTGTGCAGTATAAAGAGGAGAGGGTGAATAGAAAACATGTCAAGAATTTAAAGATAGAATTGCCATAGCCGTCTATCGCTGTAGTCAGACCACCGTTTAGTGGTGGAAACAGAAAGTTACTTTCATAAATAAAGCTACTTTCATATATTTCATATATAGCTTTCAAACAGATCAGCAAAATTGTCAATGAGTTGCTCAGAACGCCCAAGGACATATCAAACCAGGTGAGTGGATTTCACAAATTAAATATTAGAGCGTGCCTGCTTTCAAAGCTTGAACATGGGGAGCATGGGTGCCTAGTTTTATACGTCAGCAAATTCCGAATGAAAACACTTTGTTCTGCACTTCATATCTGATTAGCAGCCATTTAGAACAGTCAGAACTGCATTTAACACTGGTCACATCGGCAGGGAGTGGAGATGACTAAATGGATAATGGAACAGAAAGAACAGGCATCAAAAAGTGCATTTCTGAGTGCTCTAGGTAGAAACAGAACAACCTTCCTACTAAGCCTGAGGCTAGGAGCAGCAAACTGAGTCTAGCCAATACTGCAGGGCACAGAGGCAGCACTACACAATAACAACAACAAGTCTGTATCAATACTGACAGCTTCACACAGCAAGACACAAACACTCATTAAAACCCTGCATGGTCAAATTTCCACAGGCTACCTCTTTGTTATTATACAGGAATTACACTGAAACTTTATACTGTATACTGTAAATTTAATTCATTGTGTTCTTCATAAAGCAACTGGGCAGATTGAATATAATGGCGCTGACCATCAACAGTAAAAATATACTTGATTCGGATCAACCCACAATGGAAAACATAAGGCTGAAAACAAAATGATTTCGACACATGCATTATAGAAGATCAGTGGTTAGGTATACAGGTAATACAGCAGCATGAAAGTGAAACGATTTCAACAACAACATCTTATTCTGGCAAGCCATTGGATCTGCAATGAGACAAAACTGAAAACAAGAAAATGTTAATAATGCATGATACAAATCCTGATACAGATAACAATTGACATAAAAATCATCATGCAGGCTCCATATACATCAATCTTGATGCCCATTTAGTGATGATAACATGCTACATGAAATTGTATCCAACACTCAATCTATAACCTTTGTTTCATAACATCTACAAGGTTCGTCAAGTTTTAAAGAATGTCGGCACCAAACACGAGAACTCTGCAGTTATTTCCATAAAACCACATCAACAAAACCTCTCACACTGCTCAAACAGCATCTTCTTTACAGTTACACAGTCAATATGGGTTAGGACAAATTCCTTTAATTTACGACATCTTGTAAATACCAGCCCCTGGTGGTGTTTAAAACGGCTCCCCATAGTGGTGAAGTTCTGTTCATATTTACAGCTAACAGCATATAGATACTGTGTCCTAATACACATCCACATTTTTGAAACACCTTAATGGATACCAGAATGTATTTTGAGGAAGGATTTGTTAGTGTTTTTCATAACCTGGCAGCTACAGTTCTAAACTAAAGAATCAAATGTGTCTATGCTGCTTGACTGCACCTAGGATACGGTTCCTTAAAACTAAAAACTCTGCTAAGAAGAGATACGTTTAATGGACAAAGGCATATTTGGCATACACCACTTAATTACAGAATTCATGTGTTATAATCATTCACATTGCCACAGGCATATAAAATCAAACAATCAAACTTAAGATATTTTGGACACCATCATGCATCCAGCTTTGTGGACACAGTTTGGGGAAGAACCTTCTCTATTCCAGCATGACTGTACCCCCAGTGCACAAAGCACGCTCCAGAAAGACAAGGCTGAATGAGTTCTGTGTAGAAGAACTTGACTGGCCCACACAGAGCACTGACCCAACTCCATCCAACACCTTAAAGAGTGAATGAATGGGTACAAACTCCCACAGAAACTCCAAAATCTAGTGGAAAGCCTTCTAAGAAGAGTGGAAGCTCTTATAGCTGCAAAGGGGGACCAACTCCATAAGAAAGTCTATGTGTTTGAATATATAATGTCATTAAAACCCCTGCTAGTGTATTAGTCAATACTTTTTGTCCATATAGTGGACCAAACAGAGCATGGACAGGTTACTCTATGGCGTCATTTCATGCTGAGAAAGCAGCCCAACAATAAACATGGTTGCCAAGCTTTTTTCATGTCGGTCATGCTGGGTACATCCTCTCCTGGGAGTGATTAGACAGAGGGATGAATGGGACTTCAACCATAAAAATATGGGTCATTTGTCCATGTCCCTCAGTGGCAGTGGGGAAGGAGTAGTTGGCTACAGCTAACATTCCAGCATGATAAGAGGGCAGGCACCTCAACACTCTGCTGACTGTTGATCACACAGAAGAATATTAAGAATTTACTCACAAGATGACATTGCAACTGTGCAGAGACATGAAAGATGACATGACTCCAACAACTACAACACTGAAATATCTCTAAGCTATTCTTTACATTATCCTGTAAAACCTACATAACTTCTGTAAAAGTGAGCTTTGTTGATTTGATTTATTGTGTTGCCTCATATAAAGGGCACTGACTGTGGGCTATCTCTTCTCTTTTTCATACCTGTGACTTCTCTTTTTTAGGTCTCGTTTGAATGCTGACATTTCCTTAGGTCCGTTCTAAAAGAAGTGTGACTCAGACTCGACATTGTTAGCGAAAGGAAAAGCTGAGGGCAGCAAAAGTTTGTGTCTGATTGATGGCGACTGTGCACTAAAAACACAGCCACCAAGAATAACAGCAAATGATACGAATTCTCAGAATGATGATGTAATTTCCCCAAGAAAATGTGCTGTGAAAAGGTCCATCGCTTTTTTCCCAACCAATTACAGGCAGGCAGAAATAGCCACATTCTGTCCTTGTCTAAGGTTTGTCAATAGGAGCACATCGGCTGGAAATCGGGTCATTAAAAGGAGAAGAATACCCAGCAGAATGTCACACGTCGGCCTTGGCTTCTTTCCCAAAGCTCACTGCTGTCAATAAGAAAGAGAAAATTCACTGCCGCGAGTTGCAGCTCAGCACTACGATTCAATATGACATTAGTCCATCAGCGGAAAGAGCACACTCCAGGTTTTGGGTATGGATATGACCTATTTTTAATGGTTACATTCCTGTACAGTTCTTGCCAGTGTGCACTGACCCGTGGTCTGCTTACAGGCACAGAGTCAGCTACGGACAAGCGGGAGAGCACTGGACTGGCACAGAGAGGCAAGGAGCACATCTCAGAGAAAGAGAGAGACAGACAGGCTGAGAGACAGAGAGTTCTTCTAATTCTTTCTGTTCTTTATTCTGTTCATTCTTCATATTCACCTGTCAACATTCTGCCCACCTTACTTTATACCTCCTTCTTTATCTTCCTGGCTTGCACTGCTCTGGCTTTATTGTTTGGGATCAAAAGCATCCACTCTCAAAAAAAAAGGGCTTCTTTAGTAAAGGCTGGAGTTTACACTGATCCAATGCTAGGTGATAGTAGTGGGTTGATATCAGCAGAACATTCTAAAGTGGACGGAAAGGAAAAAAAATAATGAATATAATCCAATTCTGTAACAAATCTAGTCGGAAATGGTCCACAGTCGCATGTGTCATGTCATAATGTTAGCTATGTATTTATTCCTATTGGCCAGTTGAGTAGATCACCTACGTTTAGATAGTCATCTTAAGTGGGCTGCAATTGAAGGTAGTTTCTATGTATTTGTCTAAAACACAGGAAGAAAATAAAACAAACACACACACACACACATACAAACACGCACATGAACACATGCATACCCACACACAAGGTCTTGAGGAATAAGTACTTTTTACAATATCTACTGTATATCATGTATACTGGACATCTTTGCTTTATGTCTGACTCTAATAGAAACACAGTCAGTTCCAATGAATTAATTTATGGCCTAGCTTATGATGTTGCATTTCAGCCACTTAATTTCATTTTCATCAGCCTGTGTCATACACTGCGTGATAGCATCAAATTGAAAACAGTAATATGACATGGACATTGTGATTGTTTAATCGGAATAAATTTAATTAGTTATGAAATGAATTAAAGTGTGCTGGTGAAGAGCCGTGAGGCATCAAACATTCAGAGCAGCAGGATGTGCGCTTGCTCTCACTGCCAGGTGTTTACTTTCCTCCTGCTGTTTAGGTTCCCTCAGCTCACTCTCTAATGCCCAAACCTCCACCTGCTCGCCACACACCCATCCACACGCACAAACACGTACAAACCAGCATGCCTGCATGCGACTATGGAATCATTCAAATAAGTGCTATTACTATATTAAAATTAATTATTTATGATGACAAAAAAATACATTTGTTTGGTTCCTTGGTGCATTCTTTTTGGCCACGGACCAACCCAAGGCTGCACAATATCATCGATACTGTAATAAATGATTTCATATTCAGCATCAAAGTAATTTGACAACATGCTTTTCTCATCTGAATATTTCATAGAAAGATAGTCTAATTAGCCTGGTTTAATTGGATTTAGTGCATTTCAGTGGGTGAAGCAAGTCTGTCTAACCTTCGTTCATTTTAATTTTAAGACCTTTTTCAGAATATATAATGAAGCCATATATCCTAAAATTTGTCTATAAATGTTCCTTTAAATTGTTTATGCATAGGTGTGTGTGTGTTTGTATGTGTGTGTGTCTTTAACAACAAGACAGAAACAAGCCATTAATGAAAGACGCCAGGAGAAATACGATGCACAATAAAAACCTAAACGTGCGCAGATTAAACAATCTGCTGCCAGCAAAGCAACTTCAGTGTAGCCAAAATGAAACAATTATTCGCAAATGTAACAAATGGTACACATGTATGTGTACCCACTAATGTGGTTACTGAGTGAGTTTCATGCAAGCCTAATTTAAATATAGCACAGACAGATCAAATAGCAGTGTGTCCTGCTTGGCACTGACTGACGTATCCAATTTATAGGCAGTCAGTAAAAAAAAAAAAAGATTTGCTTATTCTTCCCATTCCAGCAAGAAAGAGACTTCAAAACATGTCTATGCTAGTGAAGGTCTGGCAACCGCACAAACAATAACATTAGATCAATCTGGCAGCCGCATTGGCTTTACCTTGATTTACGAAATCAATGGACTCAAAAACGCTACCTTCAGCGGCCAAGAAAATGTTTAACTTTAGCTCAAACTAGACCAATGAAGCCTAGAAAAGCCTAATCAGATTTTGGGAAAGATAGTAATTAAATGACTTTGTAAAACCTGAGGAAAAGGTCATTTTCTGATGAATATCTGTCTCATCATCACACAGAACAGCAGCACACCTCATTATTGACACAAATTGACTCAGACCGTATCGGTGGAATTCTACATCAGTAAGCTCTGGGAAACGTGCGTTTCAAACATACTCCACTTCTCAAAAGCTGAAATCCATGCATTCAGTAAATCTGATAGTGTTATAGATACTTATATAAAAGCATTCGGGAGCGTGAAGTAAGAACGGAGCAGCCTCATAGGTTTCAAATAGCATGTAAGAAGCTGAAAAAAGAGTATATGATGTATGGTGCTGTAGATTACTTCAAAATTACTGAGAATGCTGTGTAACCTTAAGAATGATGCTCTCACAAAATTAATATTGCTTCCTATCTTTTCAACTCTTGAGGTGGATACTCCGATGAGAATAAGAATGATCGTAATCATTTTGATCATTTAACAAATTCCCAAAGTGCTTGAGATGCTATCAAATACTATGGCATACATCACCAAAAATTGTCATTAAGATATTTGAGATAAACCACTCCAAAATAATTTTGGATGATAGAGCAGACGCTTGAGGAAAAAGGGTTTTTTTTTAATGAATTTCCTAGCACATGGTCATATCTGGTCGGCAGAGTCAAATCGAGGCAAATCGAGGCAGTGTGTCTTGAAGGTTGCATCAGGATCATAAGGATCCAACCTTAAGCACACAAACATGGACATTAATGTAGTTAGTGATAAGCGGACAGACTGAGGTAACAGCCATGTTACCACCCTGCCGTGCTATTTGTGTTATCGCACTCATTTTGTGTGCAGTAATTGGTGCGTGACTGTGTCTCTGCTGTGATAGCGATCTAATGGAGATGCAGCAGCCAGAGAGGATGAGGAGGACAGTGTCTTTGAGAATAGCCCATGAATCTATTCCTCCGCCTGGACATTTGTAAGAGTCATTAAGTGCCTTTAAATGAGGTCGTTAAAACAGATGAAATGAGGCAGTATATCCGAGCGTGGCTGCGGCAACACAGCGACCGTTCCTCAATGTTATACACTTGAGTGTGCCATCAATCTTAGGCCATGGGAGGCAAACGCCCTGCAGCTGCAATGCACAGGGCAAAGGTCAAAGAAATAAAATGCACATAAGCAGCCTCATTATCTTACAATAACTCCACAGTGGAAATATTTGTTTCAATAACAGACTAATTGAGGCAAGCCGTATACAGTATGCTACATTAACTGGCTGAGGATGCTCATGTTTCACTTTATAGCAGAAGATAATAGGTGTAGGAATCGTTAGAGACCCCACGATATGATATTAGCTTTTAAAAAGCCAATTTTTAAATGATTTGTAATATGTTAAGTATTGTGACAAGGCTTTTAGATATATTGAAATGTATTACCTTTGATCTCAAATTACGAAATCTGATCCTATAACGCTTTCTTTAAATCACAGTCTTTTACTGAAGCAAAAAAACCATAAAATAGAAACAGACAAAATAAAATAGTAGCAGAAAGTAGCACTTGCTTTCATCCAGTGTCTCGTTTAAGTAGTACTTCTGATTCTATAAGGGGAATCATACACTATTTCCCCATATGAAGACCACAGTGTTATCCAGGGTGCTATTGAACCTTAGGCTTAATACACATTCAATATATTAATAATAAGTATTGATTCTGGAATATTTGGTGCAGTTTCAATACTATCGTTCATGCAAAGTATCACAATGCTACACTGCATTCATTTTTCTCCTTACTAAAGAACTTACTAAAAATATTACAACTCACCGCTATCCTCGTCAGGGCTATAAAGACAATCCAATATTTACACTCAGTCAGTCTGAGCTTCCACTCTCCGACAGTGACCCTGCTGTAGCCCAGCGAGGCGACAGCCCTGAAGGGCCAGAGGATCGATAAAAGCTGGCATGCTCACTAGGGACCTGAGGTAACAGGAGGAGTGTGTGTGTGTGCGTGTGTGTGTGTGTGTGTGTGTGTGTGTGTGTGTGTGTCAGGCAAGACTGAACAGCCTGCATGGACCTCCTCCAGCCATTCAGCATCTTGACATCACTTGTTCACTCACACATACAGACTAAGAACTTTTTTTCAGACTGTTTTGGATGGGAGACTAAGTGAAACAGCTGCTATAAATGCTGTTAGGTGCCTTATTAGCAAAGATTAGACCTCAAAAGGCAAAATCGGCATTGGTGTGGAACATGGGAAGACTTCTAGATGTAAAATGAAAACCCTGCATCTCAAATTCAATGTTTATGCAGTGTAAGTAGCTACTTACTCCACAATTAGCCTATTTACAGTGACAAATGTTCCAGGATGTGGTTTACTATTAATAATAAGATGATGCACCAAAACTAGAGATTGCATGGATCTGATACCAGGTATTGGTATCAGGTTGACATAGAAATGGTGGGTCAGGTATCAGAAATGTATTTATTTATTTATTTTTGGTTATATGCACAATTCTATAATTAATTCAAAGTAGTTTTACTTTAAAAGTACTGCCATATGAACAAAAATGCAATAACATTTGGTTTATAAACACTTAAAACACTGTTACACAGTTACACAGCTGCAGTTCAAATAATTCTTAAACATTAATGTAATCAAATCAAATATCAAACCAAAGCTATTTGCCACTGCAGGGCATTCACATTCTATCTAGTTTGTTATAGAAAAACAACTTTCACACATAATCCAAAGCATGGATCCCGGGACCATCATAGCTTTATAACTCTTATAATTCATCCCACCCCCACCCAAGGAATGTAGATATTATTTGCTTATTTCTTCACATTATCAGTGTTATAAACTAATTGTATATACCAAATAAATTTCAAGGTAGCATTTTTCGACAAGGCAGAATGAACCAATAAACTGGTTCTAAACATATTTTCTCTGATTATGCATATTTGGTATTTTTCTCATTATCAGTGTTAGAAATTGACAATAAACTGAACTGTATAAATTCAATGGGAGAATTTTTCTGCAGGGTAGCATGAATCGATACACTGCTGTTGATTTGCCCTACGGTAGCATTTTTTGACAAGGCAGCACAAAAATTGTCATACTCATAGAGTTGATGATTTAAAGATAAATTGCTGTGGTCTGTTATTTTTTTTTCCAGAGCCATGTACAAACAGACACATTTTATATATAAAATGTGCCTAACTATATAACACTTTCTCTGCAGCAACCAAAACTTTTTCTTAAAGAAAATCAAGATGTGAGTAACCTTAAGCCAAGGGCAAAACTTTTTGGAACCACTGTAAATAATTAATCACATCACTGCACATTCACACTTCACATAAACATGGTGTTGATTGAGTCTGCTCTGTTGAGATTTGTAAACAGTGTGTTCTGCTGGTTGTCTCTGCCATGCTGAGGAGAGGAGCAACTGAAATGGCTGCAATATGGTAAACAGCCTTAAACTAGGTCCCGGGCCTGTACTTACAGCTATCTGCCTATGATCAGCTTGGGGACAGCTGCAGCAAAAAAGCCCCATCCATCCCTTCCGGCACATCATAATCCATCTCATTTACAACAGGAGTATTCAGCTCACACAAGCCACCCAGTTCTGGTCACATTTTACCCTACATGAGACAAATTTAAATGATTTGAATAAAAACAACCGCTTAAATGTTTTTTTTTTCTTTTTGTTCCCCTTTCCCATCACAATGTATAAATATTAATGCCTTTTCTCTTATGAGGAATAAATCAAAATGCCAGCGCCTAAAGCAGGAAAAAATATTATCTTGTAATGATACCTCAACCTCTTTCTTGAAGGGCACAGACGGTGGGGCTCCTGAGAAGGCACAAAAAAAGGAACAGAAAAAAAGGCCGGACTGAAAAACAACAGGCCATCGCCAGCACTTCCCAGCTCTTCATTCTGACACGCATGAAGTCCCACACTTCTGCGTACAGAAACACCCATTAACAGTCATCAATAAGACGAAAACTCCATTAATGTTCCATTGTTATATTAGCACTTTTTTATTAAAATGGGTTACACATCTTTCCACATGACTATATGTGTTTTTTAATAACCGTTTTCTATATATAACCACACAGACTTTATCTATCCTCTTATTAAATTACTCTTTCGCTTCTTTAGCTGTGGATTTTGCCCTTTGATTATGACATATTGAGTCTTAGGTGCCATGGACATTCCCGACTCTGGTCATCATTAAAAAGATTAGGGAGGAAAAAAATCAGCTTTAAAAAGTTCGAGCTGTTTCTATTACTTGCCGTGAATTTATTTTCATCGTATGGACGAGGAGAGTAGCCAGGGGATCAAAGACTCAGTGCAAGAAAAGTTTTTATTACTATTTTTTTTTTCCTCCTAGAAAACTCATATGCATTCCATGTGTCTTTCCTAGAGATAAGGGTTATTATCCTCAATTCAGGGCTTAAGCCACTGCATTTGAGAACCACGGGCCAAGCATTTGCACAACGTGGCCTATCTTCTCTAATGGCAAATGCCAACTGAGCACTTTAAAATGTACTGTAATGTCCCTGAATGACTCAATTTATTCTCTATAAATGCACCCAGGTATTTGAAGGTTTATTCTCAAAAAGTAAAATGCACTTCAGCCTTCAATTACCACCACAAAGGTTGAGATTTACTGAGCAGTCAATTTAAAAGGAAACCTGACTTTTCCCTCCTATCCCTTGATATGGTTTTGTCTTTGGTTTAGACTTCTTTCTTTACTAAACACTACAATACAGTAACCCCTCCCTTTTTGCAGGGGTTACATTCCAAGAGCACCCACGTATAGTGAAAAAAAAAAAAGCCTAAAATGCCTATTTTTATAGTGTAAACCCTAAATATGCCCCCAAATATGCTCCCAGAACACTTTAATGTCATTTTAAACTCAGTTTAATGCATTACCCTTAAAGAAAATGTAAAAGTAAACCCGTATTAGAATTTTTAATTCCCCGCCGAGATATGTAACTTGGAAGGTCGCGGGACAAAGGTATTGGGACACCGCGGTGAGGTGAACGGGTCCCCTTGTGTGAAAACATTCAGAAAAAATATATTTATTGCCACAAAAAAATCAAAAAAAGGCAGAGGATATTTGCAGTTTCCGCATTATTGTCAGGATTTCAGCGTAAAACTATGAGTTCAGTTCCCAAAAAAACCCGCGACTCCTGATCCGTGTAAAACTGGGGGATTACTGTCCATTTCAATTGGGTCCAAAACTAGAGAAGACCACTGATTGTGTGCTCCCACATCCATCTCTGTAGGGATTTTGATGTGTATGGGGTCATCTCACTGCAATGTCCATCGCTGCCATGTTTCGGCTCTCTGGCAAAAACAGAATTTTTGGCTAAAATCAGTTCCTTTTCTTAGGATGCAGCCCCAATTTTGCCAAATGTGAAAAAAGTATGCATATACAGTATCTTATCTGCCACACTACATAATTCTATTTGTAGACCATTTTTTTGCATTTATGCCTTGCTCTTAGGAAAGGCTTCTTTGTCTCACATATTTTGGAATGGGAAAAGATTGTGCAGTTTTGTGATATCTGAGCACTTGTCCAAACATTTTAAGGGACATATGAATATCTTGGACATATTACATGTATTGTTTATTTATATGAATTTATAGGATTGCTGTTTCATGATATAGACTGACTTATACTCCCTATAGCATCTTAGTCTGGCACATTTACAGTGTACGGATTGCCTTTTGATTGAGCCACAATAAAAGGCAGTCAATCAAAGGTTGTTTACATATATCATTCTTAAAGGCTAAGCGACAAAAAAGCCATAATTGGAACTCTGTGAAAAAATACAAAAGGCGGAAACTGCTTCTAAAAATAACATTTTACTGATTCTAAGATAAAAGTCCTAAGACCTCATGTGAGGTTTGAACTTACAGATGAGATTCATAGTAGCCTAATAATTCATAGTATTTATTGAATAAAGACTCCTAAGATGAATGATTAATAATAAGCCCTGTGTTCAATGGGTAAGACAATAAACCTCAGTTCCATGTCCATTCCTTTACTCTAAAGATTAAATGGACATTCAAGTTCACTAGACAATGTAAAGGTGTTTCAATATAACACCATAATGCCATACAGTATTTATAATTTGTGAAATATAAAGCAAGTTCCTAGTGAGTAAAGTACAATAGGAAGCACCCCTCTAATAATATATATCACATAAAGTGGTAAGAAATTATGGGTCATCACCCTTATTGAAAAAGGAAAATGTGTTGCACTCTCTAATGCACTCACTTCCATCTCACGAGGGCATGATAAAATATTTCTGCACCGTGAGCTCAATTACATTCTGACCTTGAAACATAGATTGTAGCATTCTAGATTACGCAGCGATGAAAAGAAGCTGGGCACCAGTTAGCATCAGTGTATAAACGCACGGAGCACTGTATATGAGAGCAAACTGACACACAAATAACTTCCCCTGAGAGGCCACAGGCTGTTTGTTTTTCTACAGCCACAGACTGAGACATGACTCACAAGCTTGGCCGACGTTTTGTGGCGCAGAATAATGTTAGCATTACTGGATCAGATGAGCAGAGGAAGTTGTATGCTATTGCTTTAGATGCACTGCATGGTACATGTGTGTGTGTGTGTGTGTGTGTGTGTGTATGTTCTATCTATCTGTGTGTGTATCTGGTGGTGCGCTGAGGTTTGTTTTGATAATACTGTATTCTAGAGACCCCTGTGGCAGCGAATCACAAACGTGCTACTTGGAGGTGCTCCACACGCCGCCTGGGGCGATGCTGGCAGAAAACACAGACTTATCAGTCCCATCCTATTCAAGCACTCCTGTGTGTAAACACACCATCAAACTTCACTGTCTCTACAGAAAGAGACAATCAGAAACAGGAGACTGTTTAAGAGACAGAACAAACCTGGGTGCATGTGTGAAATATACAGTACAACTGCATGACTATAAAGCACTCTATATTGGTGTCTTTTAGACCAACAGAAAAAACACAATATAAAACCCATAAAGACGCAAATTCTCATCTATTAAAGATACAGATGTTAATTTTTCTGTTATGAAGTTCTAATGGAAATACACATTTTTTCTATAGCAGCGATGGTACATAACAGCTCTGTACTGACTAGGTTCTGTTCTAACGAGAAACAAATGCAGACTCACAACGATTTGTAACCGAGAGTATGGGTCAAACCACAAAAGCGAGCATGATTGAGTTACTCTGAAAATTCTGCATTTTAAAGCCTATCTTTTATTTATATGTGTGTTATTCAAATGGAAGGCCATGATTCCCCCTGAGAACTCAGCAGAGCTGAGCAGAGTATATGCTAAACAGCGATAAAGACAACGACGCAAATGCAACTATTCAGAGAAAGGCTGAGGGAGAGAGAGAGATATGGAGACAATGAGAGAGAGAGCGAGAGAGCGAGTGAGAGAGAGAGAGAGAGAGAGAGAGAGAGAGAGAGAGAGAGAGAAAGGGGGGACAAGGGAGAACAGAGCGCGATAGGGAAAACAAAAAAAAGAGAGGGAGATGAAGCGTGATGCAAAGA
>JBBPDC010000156.1:7186379-7198380 GCA_037974485.1 Hemigrammopetersius urotaenia | reverse complement strand
AGAGAGAGAGCGAGTGAGAGAGAGAGAGAGAGAGAGAGAGAGAGAGAGAGAGAGAGAGACAGGGGGGGCAAGGGAGAACAGAGAGTGATAGGGGAAACAAAAAACAGGGAGGGAGATGAAGAGTGATGCAAAGAGAGACAGAAAGCCATGAAAGAGAGGCAGAGAGAGAGAGAGAGAGAGAGAGAGAGAGAGAGAGAATGTAAAAGTGAGACGGTAAGACTACGAGAGAGATGAGTGATGCAGAGACAGGGACAGAAAGAGAAAAGAGAGTGAAAGAGAAAAAGGAGAAAGCAGAGAGAGAAAGCAGAAAAAGACAGAGTGAAAGAGAGATGGAGAGGGGAAAGGGGAGACGGACAGCAGAACAAAAAAGCAGAACAAAGCATTAGAAAAAAAAGCTCACTTCTGTGCTGTGCCTTTAAGAAAAACACTGCTTTTTTAAGGGAATGCAGAAATCAAAGATTGTGTTAGTCAGTTCCTGTTTTAGGGCTTCTACAGGTTCTGAGTTTGTCAATTCTGTCACAAAATACAAGTTAACACCTGTCTTTAAGCTTTTTCCAGAGGTTGAATGGAACAGATTTGAATGTTCTCACTGTTGCTCATCTGCTTATCCTCAAACAGTCTCACACACACACACACACACACACACACACCTTTTTTTTTTTTAATATCCCGCATTTCCATGTTACATAGTTAAAGGCTGGGCTGCCCATTTGTCATTTGTCAAACTGTTTGAATGTGTGATTCATCAGAAGGCTCTGCGATTGTTCATGTGAGATTGGTCAGCACATCACAGCACACAACAGACACATTCATGAACTGCATCTTCTGCTGAGATGCACAAAATGTGAATGGATTAGATGCAGTTTTTCACAGTATCAGTATACAGGACTCTATTTATGTTTATATTATCCTACCGCAAATACTTCATTAAGATAGGAAAATGAAAATAAATAATGGGATTTGTAAAAGATTAGTGCTATTTACACTGGGGATAGGCAATGCTGTTGAAAGCACGGGCCTGAACTTTCACTGAAACAGATTAAACGCTATAAAATAGCAGTCAGCTGGATATTGATTCTTTTCCGGGGACTGGCTCCAAACATGTTTTAACAATTCGCTGGTGCTGCCAGTGGGAGCATCCAATTGAAATATAGACAAATGAGCGCAGTGTGTCTCTAAGCCCAATGAAGCCTGGCATCAGTCACCATCCATCAGTGTGAGGGTAGTTCTTTCACCAAGGCTCAACCTTCTAAACAAAATGGATGCTTTGTATGGAGGCAGCCCCTTTAGACCCTGATTTGGTATCATATTGTGTGAGCAAGGCAATTAATGAACTCATTAATTTGCAAATATATTGACTGTCTGCGACTGAGTTCAGTCAAAGGCCCTTCAGAAGTAAGCAATGGCCACGCTTTGTAGTGTGCTTTCAGAAATGGGAGGCTATGTGAGGTAATTTCGCTTAAGATGGAAGAGGTGAAGCTTTTTGATTGTGCATTTGAGCGTGCATTTCTGCATTGTGAGTGAAGCATCATGCCCATTCGACTGCTGCTGAAAAGGTATCTTAATGATATTTCACCGGGGTTGTTTGAAGGCAGGCCATGCATGCATTCAATATCAGCTTTTGGACAAAGTTAACCTTAAAGAAGACAGTCCACTGAATGTCAAGTCTTTCGGCCCGGACCTTTTTAAATGTCACCGTTATTTATTTGGGCCTTGTGTAACACAAAAGACATAGGGGAGCAACCTGACAGATGGTGCTTCTTCAGCCAATAAAGCAAATGACATAACCCAGCAGCCCAGCATGAGTTCATTTGGTCTCAGGGTTTTCAAACATGGCACGGGAAGGCTACAGCTCCTGCTGCTCTTTTGATGTGGCAAAAATTTGATTGAGTTAATGGCACTTTGGAACGCTTTCACTTGTCTCACCTGATGCCCCTGGCCTTATTAAACTAACCAAAGCTAGTAGCTGGGCTAAATAAGCAGAAACTTCCCCATTCCAAAACAGTGCACTCCAAAAATATCTGGTGTCAGGTGTATTGGTAGAATTATGTGTTTCTGTAAGCCTCAGAGGAGGCTAAGTGGGATAAATCCCTGCAGGTACAATGCTTTCAGACAGTATCTGTTCAACATGTTGCATCCTGCTCAATGGGGCATTCCACAAGGTTATGCTGAGGCCTGAATTTTAAATGAGTTTGTGATGTGGGCACAGTCAGAGGTCAGACATTTATAACAGGTTACGGATTTGATTCACTTCAACACAGAGATGTTCAAAATTTATGTGAGCTCACACCAAGAAGAAAAGTCACTGGTCTCTGGGCATAGTCTCAAGTCTTGATTGGAGATTTTTAAAAATACAAAAACCTGCTAAAAACCAGTCAGACTCAGCATGGTTTCACAATTCTTAAAAATCAAAGAGACAGAAAGTAGATTTTTTTTTCAAAAGCAAAATAGGGTTTACAAAAATAGTTCTTTATGCAAATAAACAGGCATGTTCAATGAATGTGAAGGAGTAAATAAAGTCAAACAAAAGAGGCCAGGCAACTTAAAATGACTGGTTAAAAACTGGTACAGCATACAGTGTGATTAGTTGCTGATTGATTCTTCATCTCTGTTTAAACTCAACAATCAACAAAAAAAACAAAGCACTACCTGAATAAAACCAAGCACTACCTGAGTTTAATAGCCCACTGACCCATACATTTTACGGCTGGTGGCCTTGGAGCTGATGTCCGGGAGGTGCTAATCGGGTGCCGCTTACATAACGATCATTGAACTGCTGTCAGTGAAGGGAAATTAGTTCTTGGCCTTGATCCCACAAGAAAGCAATAACCAACTTTATAGCAAGTCCCTCGACCCCTGTATCCATGCCTCATTCAGAGAGAGACGAGTCTTACAAGCAGACACAAATTTGCCTGTGTGCTAGAGGTCATAACCTATGACTCATTTGATTTAACCTTCTGCCCAAGTGGTCCTTGCGGTGGTGCTCAGAAGTGGCGGCATTACTCTGATAGCTCTAGAGATTCAGTGGGTCTCTTCTTGATCTGGTGCATGAAGGCCTAGCACTATCAGGTATTACATCTCTGCCACTCAGAGACAACGGATGAGCAATCCAATTTCACACAGGCGTGAATACAGCCGGCCCCGCAAACGCTGTCAGTGAGGAACTGCTCTCACAGCCAAGGATGAAAGATGTGTGAGAAAGAAGAAACAGAGAGTGAAAGAGAAGAGAGACAGGGTGACTGGAAAAGAGAGAGAGAGAGCTGGAGGGAGAGAGATAGAGAAGGAGAGAGATAGAGAAGGAGAGAGAGAGAGAAAGAGAGAGAGGAAGAGAGTGTGAGAGAGAGAGGGAGAGCAAGGGAGAGCAAGAGAGAGGAAGACAGGCATACAGGTTTCTCATATAGCACATCTCTTACTTCCACTACACAGCCAGAGGAGAGAAACAAGCTCCAGACTTCTCTTCTTGACACTCGGCTAAGGCTCTTACTGCAGTGCCTTTGTAACTCGTTTAGCAGTGGGCTCAGGCTCAACTGTCTAGTGTCATGCAAATAGGGATGTCTCTCTCTCCTTTCTCAGTCTTCCTATCTCTGTCGCCCTCTGCCCCACCCCTCAGGGACCGCCCTGCTCCTTAACAGGCGTTAGTCAAAGCTTCAGCCACAACCCCAACTTGAGTCCTTCGCTTTCTCCTTTCGTATTCTGCAAAGTCATTGTGGCCACAGAAGCGTCTCTGTGTCTCACTAAGGGGCTCTGTCTTTGGTATTGTATTACTCAGCTGCTGAATAACAAGTTCCCAGATTCAACCATGTCGTTTTTTTTTTTCTCGAAAAGTAGCTTTGATACACAATAGACACCCACGCTAAACTTCTTGCCTTCGAATTGCTGGTTCTGTGGCGCTCCATAGAGATCCATGCTGTGCTCTTTATTAAGTGCAGAGGTTTTCCAGATTTAAATCCAAGAAGGCCGCAGTAGACCTTCAGCAGTGTAGGCACTTCCCACACACTCCCCCTAGGCTTTGACCTTCTCTTCATTGTTACTGTCCAAATCACTCCTACCACGTTTTATTAAAATCTACACAACATAAGCAAAAACAATAGCTGATGCTTCTGGCCTTGCTGTCTTTCTGCCCTTTTTCTCATGAGCTGGTTACATAAGAACAATAATTGCTAAACAGAATCTTCTTTACTTCTGGTATTCTGTATTTTCTTTCCATTGTCAAATGATATATTTTCATATTTTCAGGCCTAAACATCTATTCCCACCATGCACAGTTTTTGTGGATAGTTAAGTTTGAAAACGCGCACAAGCATAATAATTCCTTCTTTAACATTCAGACTAAATCTGATGGACTGCAATACTGCATGTAATTTGAAATCTGAGCCAGCCCTATTTTCTGCATGTTAAAAATCAGGCTGACCAATCAGATCCCATGGCTGAGGTCGAGTCATATGATTGCAAAACAGCTCATCTTGTTTGTGGCAGAGCATAAAAACTAATAATGCTTGCCAAGGTTCAAGAAAATTCATAGTAGACTATTGTAAGGAGGCTATAGAATGATGGTGAGTACACTGTTTATACTCCTTCTCCATATAGGTGTGTCCCAGCTTGTTCAAGCTCAATCTTCTTTTAGAATAGGGTGCCCATATTGTGTGCTCCTTCTGGTTGCTGTGCTCAGAAGAAAAAATGATAACAGATGGGCACTGCTACTCGCGGAATTAGATTTCTC
This sequence comes from Hemigrammopetersius urotaenia, assembly GCA_037974485.1. Lineage (NCBI taxonomy): Eukaryota > Metazoa > Chordata > Actinopteri > Characiformes > Alestidae > Hemigrammopetersius > Hemigrammopetersius urotaenia. The sequence continues at coordinate 7,193,660 of JBBPDC010000156.1, read as the reverse complement.
TTCTTTTCTGTCTTCTTCAGGGTGTTAAAAAATGATTTTGGTGTAACGTTTCTCAATGTTAAAAAATTCCCTTTTTCTGAAAACATGTAATATTTCACATGTGAAGTGTCTGAAGTGTTCACAAGTGACATAAAATGGCACATGAACACGTTTTTAAATGTATGTATCTATGCATATAAAGAATGTGAGATGTGCATAAACCACGTGGTTATTCACATGTGAAATGTATTCATGTATTTAAGCATAACTGTTTAAAAAAACCTATATCTGCATTTTGTTTCTCATTATTAAAAAAAAAAAAAAACTCAACAAACAGGCCACTGGAAAAGGCCCAAAATCTCTTACAATAACAACATATCCCATTAACTCACATTAAAAGCAAAGTTACTTTTACAAAGTTTTACACTGTGATAATTTAATGCACAAACTGGGCATGAAGTGACAAAGTTGGCCAGAAGTTGCGGCTTAAATGATTGTCCTTGACGGATATGAAGATAAAACATGGAAGTTTGGGCACAAACTGAAAAAGAAGCAAGGCTGTTTGGAGTTGACTTTAAACAGAAAAACAGCAGTCGGGCCTTTCAAGAGTCGAAAGGCAGATGCTACAGCCAGGAACACTGATTCATTCATGTGCAAAATGGAAGCCCAGCTGCCGTTCGAAATTTCCATACATCCAGTCCCATGATTGCTGTTGAGTGAGGCTAAGTGATGAAACCATCTCCTGCAAACATGCATGCTCAAGCCAAAATCTACTCTCAGTTCTTGCTCTGTAAGATTCTTGCCTTGTTAAGCCTATGGAGAAATGCATGCTGCAACAACTATTCTGTGCTTCACTTGCTAGTATCGACGGTTCATGTTGATAGTTCTAGCTTTCGTCACTTTTAAGTCTTCAGCAGCAGGTTAACTCTGCTTAGGCAATAACAATGGTGAAGGTATCTCTGAAGCAATTCGGAGAGAAAACTGCTCTGAGAAAGAACCATCAGCACTCAAAGAATAATCTGGAGAGATCTTCTCTGCCTGTCTCTGTCTGAATTGCTCACCTTCTCAGTTTCTTTTCCTTTTTCTTTCTCTCTGCCTGATAACTAACAAAGTTAGTTCTGTATCTGTTACACAAAATATAATTCATACAGTTAATACTAACTGTCTCTTTATTCAAAGCTCAGCATTTAAAGTTGTCTTCCATCAAATAAAGCTAAATGGCAAAATTCTAATTAAACAAAATGTTTTGTAGTACTATAATAATAACATAATAATTAATCATGACACATAATATCATTATTGATTTGACATTTATAACCAGACAATTAGCCAACATAAGGTGAAGTACACAGATTATGCGGGATCCACACCAGGTCGAGGAACAAAAATGAAAACCATGAATGAATGGTAATTTGGAACAAAGAACAAAAATGAAATGGCTCTCGAGCAGCACAACTGTTTAGTCATTAACCCCAGTGAGCCACAGCCATACAAGTGGGCATGATTTTGGTGGTACAACTGTATCACTTTGAACCAATGTTTTATTCATGTCTTATCTTTAAACTTAAATGTCTTTGGATTATAAGCATATGTAAGGGTTAGGGGGGAATGTGGGGGGATGGCCGATAGAGGTTGTTCCCGTATTTGGTATTGGTGGCGGGTGTATGTTAAAAGACAATCACCTGAGTGTGATTTAATTTAAAGCACATGTGGGTTGACACATAGAGGTTTGTTTTGTATTTAAGTCAAGTTTGGGTGGACCAGGGTGTCGGTTGGGGTCCGTGACAGCATAAAGAATTCACTGTTAATTTTTTTCTTTAATAAAGGCAATGGTTCTATATTGTAAACCACCAAAAAGGGTTCTACTGCTGGTAAAAGCTTAAAAACGTTCTTCCATTTTAGCCAAGAATGTACACAACTTTGAGAACCAATACTGTTCTCAACAAAAACTGGATAATATGTACATAGCAAATTACAGTTAATAGTTTGTTGTTATGATAGCACGGATAGTCCAATGATATGGCAATAACATAATGTATGACTCTTTTAACAAGACATTTTCCTGATATATATACATTTTTTTTTTTTTTGACATCTGATAAAGAACCAGTGGTGCCAATAAGAAAAATACTCCCCAAAACTATGGCATTATTCATTTTTGTTCAGTATTTCAGGCACTGCACTGCACTGCACCAGTTAAAATTTTGTTGGCAATGAAGCATGCAGTTGGTCTGTGTTCTTTAAGTACTGAGGATATTAATATACTCAGAAAAGAGACATGTCAAGTTGTAATTTATCACAATAACAATGAAATTATCATATTGTTCAGCTAAAACATCTGGTAAATAATGTTCTGTTTGATATCTCTGAGACGTATTTAGATTTTTATTCCGTTCTTGAGCCCTGTTGACCACTGAAATTCACATGTACTGTTTAATGTACTGTTTGTCTGGAGATTTTCTTTGAGGAGTTTTTGAAATTGACAGATCTGTGCAAAATGGGCTGAATGTGCCTCAATCCCCTTCTCCAAGGCTCAAGTCTATGAACTGAAAGTGTGAGAATCTTCTCTCCCTTTTTCAGCTTCATTCTCCACACACAAGTCTCTGTTTTTAAGGCTCGAGGAGCTCTTCCTTTCGTTCATTCTCCATTCAACTTCAGCAAATACTCAGCCTCCTCAGCAGCCCTAAATGGGAAAGACACATTCCTAACATATGTTGCCAAGGACTTCAGCTCCCAGAGCCACAGAACTCACAGTAAACACAGCAGTCGTTAAAACTAAAAAAACAGAAAGTGTTTCCATGTGCCATCATACTCCCTCTGCAGGACCTGACCATCAACACTGGAGTAAAGGCACCCAGCCACACACACATACACACACACACACACACACACACACACACACACACACACACACACACACATACATGTCTGCACTGAAGGAGTTGCTTTTAATCTCATTGTACTTGTGTATAGTGACAATAAAAGGCATTGTATTTTATTCTATACTATTCTATAACTAGGGGCGGCACGGTGGCGCAGGGGTTATCGCTGTTGCCTCACAGTGAGAAGGTCCTGGGTTCGAGTCCCGGGTTGGGCGCAGGGTCTTTCTGTGTGGAGTTTGCATGTTCTCTCCGTGACCGCGTGGGTTTCCTCCGGGGACTCCGGTTTCCTCCCACCACCAAATACATGTGTGCTTTGGGGAATAGGTGAATTGAGCACTCTAAATTGCCCATAGGTGTGAATGTGAGCGTGAATGGTTGTCTGTCCCTATATGTGGCCCTGCAACGTGCTGGCGACTGTCCAGGGTGTACCCCACCTTCGCCCATTGCAGCTGGGATAGGCTCCAGCCCCCCCCAACCCTGAATGCAGGAATAAGGGGTAGATAATGGATGGATGGATGGATGGATTCTATAACTATACAAACTGTGGATCACAGTGACCTTTTTTCAAGCTTTTAAGAGAATTACCTGGCTCACCTTGTATTAAACAGACCTGAGGGCGAGACTGTCTTTAATCTGTAAGACATAACATGACACAGTCATGGCTTGCCATGTTTTTAGTATAAAAAAGAAAGCCTACAGTTGAATCATGAAAAGATGAATATAGAGGCAAACTATGTTAGGATTCATCAAGCACACTGTTAAATTAAAATGGATTAAGCCAAAGAATCAGTGAGTTTATCAGCCACGGTTACCTTCAGCATAGTACAATATTTTAAGACACACTGCTTCTGAACTAATTTGAATGCTGAGGAGAAACGGTTAATTATAGTTTTAGGCAGCAATCCTTCTGCTGTTCATCACAGGAGATTATAAATTCATCTTCCCATTGATTTTTAATCAACAAATCAGAATAAATACATAAACAAGTAAAATAAATAAACCAAAATGAAATAAAAACAAAAATGAAAACAAACAAACAAACGGAAATAAAGCATGGGTTGTGGATTCTAATCTACAAAAATGCCTTTTAGTTCTTCATAATCAACTTATGAATAGAAAATTAAGTTTCAAGGCCATTGCACTAAAAAAGTGGGAATAGGATTTCTCCTAGCATAAATATTTAATGCTCACGACTTTGTGAGGACCAGCTAACACGCGCTCGGCTTTCCCTATTTTCCACTCAGGATCTAAATGGCAGACAGCAACGAGATGACAACATGGAGGAATGATGACTCAAATGCCAGCGTTACTGTACTTCCCTTTTCCCTCTTCTCCCCGGAGAAAAACAAACGAGCGGTAAATATCAAGCGGAAACGAGAGTGATCTGTATCAACTGATGCATAATCCCCACAGAGCTGAAGACACTATGAATCTCCACCCTCATTTACTCAATCTCACAGATTTATAGGAAAGAACTGGAGCAGGGCACAAATGCATGTCTTTGACCTTCCATTACTTTTAGGACTGCACAATAGCAGAAACAAGGATTAAATATGTCCATTATAAATGAATAGTCCTTTAATGATCCTCACTTTTCAGAATGACCAGCCACTTCATTGGATACACCTACGTTTTATCTACATATTGTCCATCGGCTTCACTTGCTATTTAGGTGCACTTATAGTTACAAACTGCTGCTGTTCTGTTCTTCTTCATCATTCATTTGACCTCTTTACCTCATTTATCAATGACCACGGACCACACGGGACCAACAATAAGCAGCTATTATTTGGGTGGTGGATCACACTCGGCATAGCAGTGGCACTGACATCACTGACCATTGAGTGGGGTAAAGAAAAACAGATGAACTCCAGTCTGTAGATGTAAATTAATGTCTGTAATTGTAAAGACCACTTATATCGTGGGTGGGGCTGATAACATGGAGTGTTGATATAAGGTAGGTGTACCATATACAGAAGATTGTCAGAGTGTATATATATTCCATTGATTTTGTTCTTTGGGAAGTCTATGGTTAATTGAACTGAATTCGTATTTTGTTTGTGTTTCTGTCTCTAGCATTGTTATCTGTTTTTCTGTATCATGGACCTTCATTTTTGCCACCTGCCTGTGTACAGAAGCCTGCTTGTGAAAACAAGTGTTGGAATGTTCCAAATAAAGCAACTCAGTGAATGTGTCCTGCCTCCAAGTCCCATCTGTTACACCTCATGCATGTAACTACCTGTAAAATGAATTAATTTTAGGATTCAGTTCAAATGAGTTATACTACCTCTGTTGCCTTAACTCATTTTATCCAGTGGACACACATGAAGCTTGCTTGCAACTCAGTTAACTCATATCTTCCATTTCTATCTTACTGCGTATCATTTTATTGCTCAGGGTGTTTCATTAGGAGTTGACAGTAAGCAAGCTTGTGAAGTAGCACCAAAAGATGTGATTAAATATGCTGTATCTTTCACATGCTGTGATTTGACAAAAAAAACCTAGTTTTTAAATATTGTTTGCAAGTTTGGACTACAATATATGGAAATAGAAGGTATATATGGAAACGGATGGGACATTAGACAAGAACAATTTTATTTCATGTACCATTTAGCTTTCCTCCTCTGTTTTTTTTTACCTATTAATACATGAAAAAGTCGACTGATTTTCTTGGCTGCAGTTGTTGGACTATGTATGTTGACTTGTAGCTACTTATTTTTAAGGTTTGCTGGGTTGAGAAAATAAACCTTGGACGAGTTCCAACAGCTCTGTGCTTAGTTATGCAAGAGTCACTGCACTTACAGTATGAGCTTGGTAACTTTTGGTCTGTTGAATCACCATGAAAACATCCTACACACATTACATATCCTGGATAACTGGCCTTATTCACAATGTCAGAGTTAAGTGCTCAGTAAGGACATGTAAATGGCATGCAAGGTTAGATAATTGTGATTGGACAAGAACAGGCAGTGTCTTGGGAAGCTGGGTCTGGTAGAGCGTCAGGGTTGTTCTGGAAGAGTGGAAGCCTTTGCACCTCTCATCTACTTTCTGCTCTTGTTTAATATGCATATGTCTTTTCACTTTATGCGCTCTACATATATGATACATGGTTTAATGGAGAGAAACAGGGAAGCTTATGAAACAGCTTCTGGTCTCAGTGGTATTTCTCCCACACCTCCTAAAAATCTTTATACTGCTGGACCACACAAACCAAAATACAAGAAAATGTCTCATTAAAAGCCACAGAAGGGGCTATGTGAAGAACTGAAACTTCCCACTTAATAAGACCAACAGTGGAATTGTGCAATGCATACCAAAGAGGTGGAATGAATTATTATTTGTATCTCCATGGAATGTGAAGCTGCTGGGTAATGTCCATAGGGGCTGTTCTGCCCGTGGGCTCCTTGCTGAGAATGGACTTCAAAAATGTACGAGCTTATCCTTGCCACAGAGAGTCGCTATTATTAAGCAGTGACAGGCATGACATGAGGAGGCCTCAGTACCCATACTACTGTAAACCCTGCTCCATTCACCTTTGTGTTTTCACCCAATCTAAGCTTCTTAAATGTTAATCACCTCTTTTTCAAAATAACCCTTCTCACGTTTTGCAGCAATAAACTCTCTGCAGACCTCTTCTCAGTAAATATAATCTGATTTGATCATTCAGTTGTTTCTTTCGAAAGCATCCTACCCAGCGATCTTTCTTGGTGCATCTTTCGGAGATGCAGATCAGAATCTATGGCGCAGTTCAAACGGCACTGTAATTGATATGAATTGCTCTCTGGGTCTTTCTCCGTAAATCTTCACTAAGACGTCATCAAAAGTGAATAGTTTACTCATCTTGATCTTAACATCGACTTCGAGCTGATTCTGACTCATCCTTTAATGTGATCATGAGATGAAAGGATGGCTAATGATTAGAAAACAGCATATCTGAAATGACTTTTAAATACATAAGTACGCCAGTGAAATTGGATTCAGGCTGAGCTAATTAAAAACTATTCATCGCAAATGATGCTGGAAAAATGAAGGCCTTTCCGAGTCACATCGGAATCCTTTTTTCTCCCCCTGTGCCATTAGCTATTATGAACCAGCATGTCAAAACCTTAAGAAATTTTGTCTGAATACACATGTGGGCACTGAAGTGGGAAAAGCACCCTTCCATGAGCAGAGCAACAGTGAACCAGTCAGCTAAGGTACCCATACTAAAACACATTTAACCAAAATGTTGAAACGAAATGGGGCTGCATGAGAATTTTTCCACTGGGATTCCATACAATGGATATTAATAATATTGCCCTGTCAGGCCGGTGTGTGTATGAGGAAAGGGGAGGACGCTGGACTGGGCAGAACAAACAAAGGTTTAATGGTTTCAAGTCCAGGGGAACCCCGACTCAGGGGGAATACGTGAGACAAACGA
>JBBPDC010000156.1:7172373-7184766 GCA_037974485.1 Hemigrammopetersius urotaenia | reverse complement strand
GGCTCTGTTATGTTTTTATATAAATATTTTTCTCTCTCTCTCTCTCTCTCTCTCTCTCTCTCTCTCTCTCTCTCTCTCTCTCTCCCCTTCCATCCTTCTCTCACTCCCTCCCTCACTCTCCCTCTTTCTCCATCTCTGGTCCTCCTAAGGAAGGAGTCTCCCTCTTAGCCCAGCCTATGGACAGAACTACAGAGAGGCTTTGATAGCAGATGACAGGAAGAGTGGCCTTCCCTTGAGTGTTAGTCTTGGTCTGATGCTGACAGATCTCTTCCAGGCAGCAATTAAGGTAAAAAAAAAAAACAACAAAGCAAAGACCTCAGATAGCTGCATTTCTCTACGTTCTCTTCTCTCTTCTAATGTGCACATCACAGCGAGCCGTCAAAGACAATGTGGAGTCGAGTGGTAAGTTCTCTACTGACAGCGTAAGACTACAGCTTCTTCACACGATCATTTTTAAAAAATCATTTGATACCCAGGTCCTTTACGTACATGCACGTTGCACATGGCTCATACTAAACACACCAAACAGACTTCGAGGCAGGAGGTCATACTGAGAGTGGCTAGGAATGTCGCGTGTGGCAGAGGTGCCTTTCCAGCATGAATTAGCTTGGAAACCCCAGTCTCGCATACACAGTAGCCACTTAGCACAAAGGATGGGGTTCAAGGCATAATTACAAATGAAAATACGAAAAATAAAATTACACACTTTTCCCCTGATCCCAAACCAGTCAAGACATGCTTGGGGCCTGAGGTTTGCTTTCGTTTTGCACCAGAGCATTAAGGCTAATACTGTTAACAAGTAATGGGCAGCAAATTGTGTAATTCATCTCAAATAACATTACCTAGTGATATCTGATAAGGCATACTATTCCTGTGCTACTTGTTTTTGTTGTTTAATTTATTCATGTGCATTTTTCCACTTCTAACTTACACACGTAATATATTGACTTTGCACTTACAAGTATGAAGAAGGAAGCTATGCACTCAAAATCATTATCAAAAATGGCTTTAAAAACAAAGAATATTCAAAGCAAAGAATATGATGTTTACTTGCTCAGTTATACATTTTTGGGAAGCAATATCTGTAAAAATAATATATATCACATAAATTGTTTTACTTTTTAAAAAATATGTTAAACATGTATCTTTGCGCTGTATGTAAAGATTAAAATTGAAATTAATCAAATGAAGTTTTAGATATGAATTGAGCAACATTAAAATGTTCTTTTTCTCAAACATCATTATAAAGGACATTACAATTGGTTGGGCAACCTCCATGCAATAGGCAGCAATCATGGTGAAGGAACCTCCTAAGGTCCACAAGGATAACCTTATTCAACAGGGAGCAGGCAGGGGACAGATGTGCTGTGCATGATATCACAGGGTACTTTTAGACTACAGATAAAGACGGTTTATCTAAAGACAGAAGCCAGAAAATTAAATAGAATTGAAGGGTGACCTGAAAGCAGCAGGAACACATAGGGATAAGATATAACTGCACTGCAATCATCTCAGTTCCTACAATTCAAGAAAAACTTTTCTATTAAATAGGAATAACAGAAATGCACGACTTAAACGTGCACACAAGCATCTAAATGGATTAGAACTTTCAGGTGAATCAAATATAGAGCTATTTTGCAATAATTTATCTCATGTTTGGGATCCAGGAACACTGCACCCACACTGAAGCAAGAAAGTGAAAGAAACATGATATGTAACTGCTGAAATGTTTGGGGGTGCTCTAACCCATCAAAGGAAACATGAATAAAGTGATGAACTGGGAGATATTAGAGGAGAAATCAATCTCATTGGCCAAGAAAGGCGAGAAGATGGTTTCTTAAAAAAGTGAAGGCACTTGCAGGGCCTAAACAATCTCCTGACTTGGAGGATTTTAAAATTGCAACTGCATCAGAGGAATTCTCTTAACCTTGGGGAACTGAAGAATTGAACCCCAATACAGCAACAAGCAATTACTTCCTTCTGTGGATGTCTCAAAGCTTGCGGCAACAGCTTTGCAACAAAGTTCAAGTTGGAGAGTCTGAATACTTTTTCCCCATATCAATGTTGTTCATATCATGTCATATGTGACCAGATCTGGCAAAATGAGTCACAGTGACTCAAAATTTAAAGTTATAGTTGTTTGAATTATGGTAGCACAGCACTATTTTCCAACTGAAAAAACGCGAAAATCACATTTAAAGTATTTGTCAGATTTTTGGTTGATATCTTTAACAATCCATAGCATCCAAAGAGATGCACCCAATATTCAACAACAACATTTTACTACAGGCATTTAGAGATTTTGAAGCTTCAGTCTGATTTAATATATTTTTCTATTATTTCAAAATTTTTATTAAATTATTCATATTTTTGTAAGATTTGAGAGCTGCAACTCCACTTACATAGCCGTTTAAGCACATTTTCACAATTATTTCTATGATGAAACTTTAATTAATTTTGAAGACATTTTCTTTCATATAAGACCAAAAAAGAAAAATGAATATTAATCAGCCTGTATCTAAATAAATAGAACGCCGACTTCCGACTCATTACGGCAGATCCGGTCACATATAATATCACATCATATATTTTGCTTATGAATATATATTTTTAGTCCTAATCTATAAGGGCAAAGTCAACTGACATATTTGAGATCAATGTATGCATTTAAAGTACATTAAAGTACAAAAGCAGTGTCAGTGTGTGAATACTTACTTCCCCTTTCATCCAACATAAAAAAAACAAAACCTAATGACTTAGGTTTTGTCCATTATGAGAGACATTAGAATATCATACAGTGTAAAACTGATACCAAGCATGTCTCAGCTTAGCACATTCATTTCTAAATAAATATAGTAAATCACTGAACTATTTCTTAGACCTTGAGAACACTACAGTTTAGCACATCAAGCATTGTCGGGTGCTACTGTCAGTGAATAATTTATAAGAAACAGCCTGTCATCAGCTGAATAGCAGTACAAAGTATCTGTGCTGTAATCGAAAACCATCAAAGATCACACCAATCATGGCATTGTGTGAAAGTAGTCTGAATTACATGAAGTGTATGCTATAACTGTTGTCTAATGTTAGCATTAAAAATGAAAGAAAAAAAAACCGAACCAAAACATTGGACAATTTGATAGAAATGTGTGAACGGTGATGCTACAGTTAATGGGTTTTCATAAAGAACTAATCTTCCTGATTGTTACTCTGCTCCACTCAAATGGCAGACACCTGCTTTGTATTTCTTGCCCGCGACAGAGTTGAAAAACCCTGGGTTTGGACTTAATTCAGCCCATCACTCTGAGTTTCTCATTTACATAATGACAGAGAAAATTAGCAAGGAGGAGGGAAAGTGAGGAGAGACTGAAGCAATTTGGCAGGGAGAGGAGAGAGAAGGAAGCAATCTGGCATTCCTCCCTCTCTCTCTCTCTCTCTCTCTTTCTCTCTGTAGCCTACCTTCACAGCGGGTGCCACCACTGAAGCTGCTGAAGTTCGCTTCACACCCAGATCAGTGCTGCTCGTTGTCACAGCAATCGTGACGGGGCTGGGCAGTAGGGACGGGATGACCGGCAGAGGGAGGAGTCCGGGCCGGTTGTTACCGTTGGCCAGGGACGGGGTGGAGGGGGAGCAGGCACTGTTGGCCACTCCATTGTGGACACCAGCAGGACGGTCCCGGCGCTCCCACGGTCCACGAGCAGGGTATTCCCGCTCAAACCGGTGGTGGTGACGTGACATGACTTCCTTTCAGAGGCAATGTGCCACTGCCTGGGAGGGAAAGAGAGAGAAAGAATGGTCTTGTACTTCAAAAAAATAATAAATTATAGAATAATACAATTAATTTTATGCATACAGAACTGTCAGTCAGGGTTGTAAACAAAAAGTGGGTGGAAGAGAGGTATGAGAGATGCAAATTGTCTTTTTTTTTAGTGCACAGCTCATCTTTAGCATGCCTCACACTACAAACATGCAAGCGCTCCCACAGCAGATGCTGCCACTGTCTTTGATTGACACACAGACACAAAATGTTCCATTTACTTATTGTAATACCCATTCTGCCAGGCCTTAATGAGGAAGGAAAAAATTAGCATTTATTTACAAAAAAAAAATATGTATGAAGAAACCTGCCGCAGCCACTGCTCGAGGGAAGATTTGGTCTATTCCATATGGTTAAGAGATCTGTCCAGCTATCCCAAGTTTTCTTAATGACTTTACTGGTATAGCTCCCAAAGCTCATAACTCAAACCCATCTAGAGTCCTAATTAACCGGACAGCCCATTTCACAACTCACTTTATTGCTTTAAACTGCTGATTAGTTCGGAGCGAACGACCTGAGCTGACTACCAATCGCTTCAATTTCTCCCTCCTGCTTTCGGAACAAAAAAGTTTGCTTTATTTCTTTGGGTTGGCGAGTTGGTAAACTTAATTTTCCTTTATTTGCTGTGGCTTCTTTATCTAGCCATCCTCCACAGACAGTTGCGTGTAATAACTCTGGAGACCCCCGGTTGGGAATTGGCTTATTAGTTTCTTTCTTCGTACATGTGGGAGAAGATTAGCCTGCTTGTAAAATAAGCCAGTGTTGGCTATTCAGGTGCTGTGCAACAAAATCAGGATTTATTGCACTTTGGCAACCCATTTTATATTGAAAAGTCAGCTGCATCGGGCTAGATCAAGAAATAAGCTCGCACAAAGCTATTGTGTGATATTGTGTCTTTTTTCCAAAAAAGAAACATCCAAATGTGCTGGAACAGATAAGCAGATGTACGTGTTTTATACATAAGCTGGTTATGTAAGTTATGAATTATAACAAACAAAACTACTGCAGCCATTAAATCCTTCTTCTCCAGTCCATCTGTACTAATACAGCGTAGAGAGTTATCAAATAAAAAGCAGGTGGATTTTCTGTGCCTCACGGTAAGGACCATTTCCATAACAGCAACTGGACAGCAAAAAAGCTTTTCACCAACCTCACAGGGGCATATTTATGCAATTATTACAAGAGGACATGCAGGCATGCATAAAAATGCCACACACACACATAAATAGAGTAGCTGCAAATGCCTCTCTCCCAATTATTATGTTACATATTACAAGTAGCATATTAATTATTAATAGAATACTCTTGTTCTATAGTTTAATTTGTGGTGCTTTTCCTCAGCTAATTCATACTGTATGGTCCATCAGGTGTCATTTCTTTCAGACTGCATGCACCCTATTAAAGTCTATTAAAGAATATAGAGCTCGCAAACAAATATACGACTTCATTTCAAATGCATGACATTACAAATGACTTCTGTGGTTAGTGCTTTGAAAGCTGCTGTTATCGCCAGTGATAATGAAAGCAGGGTTGCAAAGGTGCTTTAGTTGCTTTAGGTGCCCCTTTAGAATTAGTGCCCTTTTTGGCATGGCTAGAGGCCCCTGTCTACAAAAAGCTTGTTTGGTTTGGAGCCCCCTTTCACTTTATGTAACAATTTCATCTGAGCACCTTCATCTGCCTCTTTAAAGGTCTCTGCACAGCTCTGCTCATAGTTCAGCAAAGCAAATAGAGAAATTCTGTCAAAAGTGCCGATTTCTATCGACCCCCCCCATTTGTGTTTGTAGGCAGACCTCTGTAGGTGGTGCTAAATTTAATGGAAAGTTGTGTTGTGTACAGTCCTCGTAGAAAGAAAAAAACACCCACGGTTCCATATTTGCCACAGTTTGATCACTGTGAAATTGTATAATTACATTTAAATAGAATAGCAAAAGTTAATTCGCTGCGATACCTATTGAGTGGCAGGCCAACCGCGTTTCTGTCCTGAGAGAGAGCACAGAGAGGGAGACAGTAAGGAACGGCCAATAAGGCATTGACTGGCACTTCACTTTGTGATAATGCAATGCTTTTTAATAGGGTAGGGGAGGTAGAGGACTGCCAAGCATTTTATCCTTTCTCTTCCACTTTTTCTTTTTCGCTGGTGTTTGACTGAGCTTGAGTGCAGGGCGCTGACACGACAGCTTAATGATTAGAAGCGACATTCTGCACACACGCACCCAACAGCAGAGCGAGAGAGAGAGAGTGTGTGTGTGAGAGAGAGAGAGAGAGAGAGAGAGAAAGAGAGAGAGAAGGAGAGAAAAAGAAAAGACAGCTAAAGACAAAAAGATTAAGTAAAATAAAGTCCAATAGACGGTTCAAAATCATTCGCATAACAAACACATACACACAAACATCTCCTGAACATGCCACTGACAGCCTATCAGATCGAAGAGTGTCTACAAAGCAGCCTGGATGGGTAGCGTGAAGCATAAAAAAACTCAGTGAGAGACTGAAACTAACAGATGGGCAAAGAAGCTGAGGATGACACACCAGCACTCGCCACGCTGCTGTCGCTCCTGTCATCTCTTTAGGTTTTTTTTAAAATGCTTTCATTTGGTGGGCTGTGACAGGGAAAGCACATGGGAAAATGCGGGCCCATTTGACAAACCGGGAACTATCCTTCTGTGAAGATCTATATAAAGCCACACTTAGAAGCTGATTATATTATTTCTAGCACTGTATTTGTATCTATATCAGTAAAGATGTATAGGCACCTGTACACAACTGATGGACACATTGGTTACATCACTGATGGCCATTTGCTAGTTATATCAGATCTAAAAATGTGACTGATGAATATTAACATTACAGCTTAATCATTTGAGTTAATTTCCAGACCCCAAATCAGATCTGGATTTTGTAATTTTGTAATGCTTTCATTTGACAAAGAACCAGGAACCTAATCTACCGTCCTAAGGATCTGCTGTTTTCGCTGCCTCAAAGATACAGGATTCAACTCATGAAGCCATGATGAGTCAGGTACAGCACGAGCTCGTCAATCAGTCACACCAGCAGTTCAATTCACTACAAGTGATTAAAATTAGAGAGCCAGAAATTGGAAACTGATCTGGAGTTGAATACCTCTGGTATGTCCTCAAGAGGCAGGCATCGAAAATGAACGAAATAAATTCCATTAACTTTAATAGTGCAAACTTTCAAACTACCTGACGTCGGGATACCGTGACATGTTTAGGAAATATCCACACACTGATTTTTGTCAGCAACATATACAGCAACTGCAACTGTGACGAGACAAACCCGATACAAAGAGCAGACTGTGTCAGTGTCTGCTGTGCTGACCCTCTAAGTAAGCAGTATTCCAAACAGCAGGTGCCTCATGATGATAATTTCATCAAGGTAATGAGCAGGCCTGACATTTTTCAAGACCACCACAGAGTGAGCAGTGTGTTCTATGTTCCAACACTCCAGGAGCAGCATAGCATTCGGTTCTCTGTAGTGTTCGGGTGAAGGGACATTAGTCTAGATGACGCATCATTGCACCTCCATCCTCTGCTGCTAAACCAGCAACCGTGAGCTTCGTTCAGAAATGCAAAAGGCCACAATTAACTGTAGCCACAAACAGTATTCTTCAAAAGTCTTAGGTCACCTATTAGATTATATATTAATGTAACCTACTAATTTATGAATCTATTTGTATTTAGATTGTATTAAATCTATTTTACATTCAAATCTATTCATCTGGGAAGCACATCCTTGAAAATAAAGGTTCTAAAGTTGTTCTTGGCTTGGATAGACAGTTGTAAATACATTTAGGGCTGAGAGAAGGTTTGCCAGAACACTGCAAGACATTTAACCTTATTATTTTTTATTTAGATTTAGTGTGAACACCAGGATATTAACAAGAAATGTAATCTTTTTATTATTTGTTCACATTCACATGAATACTTCACGTTAACATGCATGAACATTAACTGTGTCAAAATATATATATATTTTTTCCAGTCCTAGAAAAGGTTTTGAGGCTCTTCCGACACACTATTCATCTTTTTGCACATCACAGATTATAAGTACTTTTTTGATCACATTAATTACATATTTTAAGGGGTCGACTTTCCAAAAATTGATTTAACAGATACAGTTTAAATTGTTCAAAACAGCTTCACACTAATAGCTTTAGTTAAACTGCTAACCTTTTATTTACTTTTAGGGTGGTCTGTCAAATACAATTGTTGGTCCTCAAATGTCACATTTTTCAAACAGAAAGCAGAAACTTACAACAACAAAAATAAATCTCCGTCAGGCTCTAAAATAAACATTTATGCCTGTCAGTCTAACCGTTTCCTAACCTCTCCTCCAGGCAGTCCAGTGTTTGAAGTTAACATCCAATACCTGCTTCAGCTAATCAATACTTTATTAAGTTAATCAGGTGTACTGATGATGGAACGGAATAAACAGATGTAAAGCGCTGTGCTGATGAGAAGTTGCGAAACACAAAATACTTTTTACTTTTACTGTATTTGTTTTTATTCAATTGCGAAATCATGGTCCTATGGCAAAAACACATTTACTGTCCACTTATAGTTTTCAGGTGGCCTTTTGACCAGTACTATAAAGAAAGAAAGATGTTGTCATAGACACACATGCACACACACACACACGTGTGTGCACGCACGCACGCACACACACACATACACACACACACACACACACACACACAGACATAAATAGGTAGTGCTCCAGGACAACAGAGGTATTGTGAGAAAACTTTTAACTAATGAGAGAGACTGCTGGTACAGAAACAGCCACGGGCGAGGAAAGAAGACTGTATTTTAGTCCCTGTCGCAGGCAAAGGTAGGCTCCTCACTGTGGAAGATAGAGAGATCCACTGATAAAAGAGAGGGAGGTGGCAGCATTCCTGATCAGTTGTGCAGCAGCGATGACACAGCTGCAACTTTGTAGGCTATTTTTAAAATCACTTCTAGAGGCAAAAACCCCAGAAGTGCCTTAATTGAAGCATGAGGGGGAAAAAATAATCTCTGTTTCTAAAAAAAAAAAAACCTTCCCAAGCTGCAGCAGACCTCACAGATATTTGTGGCTTTCCCTTTTTGTCTGTCCAGATAACAAGCAGTCGATTAAAGCAGACCCGCCAAATGGCGCTCAAAGGTACAGCCACCAATTGTCCCTTTGTTTCGGGGGCCCAGACAGAGGGGTCAGTTCAATCTAAACCATTTGAGGGCAGCAGAGCATCCTTGCTATTCAGAAAGACCCATTAGGGAAGCTGGAATTCAAAGGGAAAGCGTAGTCCACACACGGAGGCAAAGGCGCTTTCTGTAAGCCAAGATTCTATTTTCATACCCAAATAGAGCAAACGACCCCTTTTAAACTCATCTTATCCACAGTCAGCGATATCACTGCTTCAAGGCTGTGTGCAGATAAACAACCTCCACCAGTGACTTAATGTGCTGTATTGATGTTTGACAAACATACAAACATGAATCTCCATAAAATGGCCTGTTTACTGCCCTCTTCGCTCATATCGATGACCAAGGCTAATACAAATGGTGACAACATAATCCAAAGCTGTTGGGATACATTATAAATAGAGAAACAAACAGAACCTTAGGCTTGGCTAGTCCACCAAGACAATCTATTCTGTGGCTTTTTTGTTCAATAACCACACAATCATGTTCCACGGTTAACTTCATGAAAAAAGACAATAAGACAATAATAGTACATCCTTATAACCGCACCTTCTTCATTGTTCTACTATGTGCAGCGCAATTGGACTGAATTAGTATATCGCATTCGGAAGCCACACACACACACACACACACACACAGACACAGACACAGACACAGACACAGACACACAGACACACACAGACACACACAGACACAGACAGACACAGACACACACATAAGAATCAGAATTGTTGTATATACAAAGTCTGTAAAACACTGACTGGGTCCGCCCTACAGATTATACACTGTCTGTCTGACTGTTTGGCAGAATATACCAAATTTCATGAGAGGATATATGAATATCTCATCACTTTGCTGATATATTCATAATAACCTCTTTAAAACAGAATGCAAATTTGAAAAGTTACTGTAAAAAGTAACACTACAGAAGGACTCAAATAAAGGAGGACAGTATAGCAGCAAGGATTTTAGGTTTTCAGCAGAAGATGTAGTTTTCCCTAAAAGTGAACACATCATGTAAATTATTCACATCTAGAATACTTTCACAGCTCTGCCGGCTGATGTGGATATATATTGACGGGCGGTCAATGCTGTAAAACTACTGGCGCAGCACCGTTTTGCAAGGATGGAAGGATCAATCTACAGTCATGGTCTTCAAGAAAGCTTAAAAAAACCCATTAGCCAGTGCAACCCATGAAGACAAAACGACTGTGTGGTTTGCTCATTGTGAAACCTCTGTCCTTACATTCTCCCTGTCAGCAAATGACACCCCTTATTAATATTTATAAATCCCAGTGAAATTAGAGCGCAGTGATTAAATCACATTTCAGATGTAAGGGGAAAGGGAATTAAATAAAGAATTACAAACAGACAGGGTGAAAGCTACAATAGCCCCTCCTCGATTCATGCATAGTAAACTGTTAATTAAAGCTGTTTCTTTCTTTCTGCTGCCTTCTTTTGTTTTACGAGACAACAGGCCACATCATCCAACTGTCAGAGAGTACAAGTGGAAAGGTCTCCTGTGTGAATTTTAAAGCGCGATTTCAAAAACACGTTGCCTCTATGCACTTAGAATCTCCTGCTGCACTGTCTCTGACAGCACAATGGAAAACAAATACATAAACAGGCAAAACCAGCCATGCTACAATGAAAAAAGCAATGCATTGCATTTACATGATTCAACCATCTGCATCATTTCCACATGAATAAACTGTATTACATCAACTCAGCTTTGTCTTTCAGTGTACTTACTTTTGGCTGAACACCAGTATATCCCCATTCTCACACTTGAACCGCATTATTCAAGGATGATTTTATTTAAGGCCCAATTTCAAACACTAGGCCTTCCTTTGCTTATATACGGTTCCTCGTTTGTGATCATTGGTATTGCTCGTTCGGCCCAGTCGCCTCTTCCTAACTAAGGTTTTAAAAAATATTTGTCTCTAGCTCCTGCTTTTGTCTCTGGCTCCTGCTCTGAGGGTTGCAGTTTGAAAAATCCAGATCCTTGCTGTAGATCTTGTTGTTTTACAAAACTGCATTAAGGATATATATCATATTAAAGTAGAGTATTATTTCATTATAGCGACACACCAATATGGAAGTCCTGGGCCAGTGCCAGCCTCAAATATTCCACAAAAATTCATACATCTAAAATTACTACATGGAAAAATATTTACATGGAAGAAGAACTACATTGAACAATTGGGATTTTTTTTTTAGAGAGTACATTGTTTAATTATTGTTTAATGACTTTCCACTGGTAGGCCTCCCAATGGACTCCACTTCCAAGCTTTGATGCATAAACATTTTATAAAATGTAAAATTACCTGGATCAGCACTACAGATATTTATTTGTAGATCGTAGAAGTGCAGATAAATGAATAAAACAGAAAAAATTTAGTAGCACAACAAAGAGCATTTTTTAGCATAACGTGGTTGCTGATTGGTAAGCCTTCATTTTCAAGTAGTATATTCACATAAAGGGGAGAAAACAAAGCCAGATGCTCACAATGAACAGAGACAGAAAGACAGAGAGATGAGAGACAGAAAGACAGAGAGAGATGACAGTGAGAGTGGGGAGGACAAGGGGCAGGACTGAAACAAAGTGTGTGGGTGCATGTTTGTGTACATGTGCATATGAGTGACAGACAGCAGAAGAAGTGAGAAAGAGAGAGAGAGAGAGATTAAAGCAAAGGCTTATTCTGCCCACACCGAATGGCTCCATTGTCCTTGCAGACAAACATTTGCCTTCAGATGAGAGAGCGCTTTGATGCCCGGCAACAAAAGAACACAGCAATGTCCACTTGAACTTGAGACAGATACAAGAGCACGGTCATGTACTGGTCGACTGCTCAGTGTCCAAATTTGAAACATCCACTTTTTGGAGGTCTGGTTCTAGAGTCATCCATGTCACTTTGCAACCCTTAAAAGACTATAGATTAAAATTATCAAGCTATATTTTGCAATACAAAATAAATACATTTAAATTCAACTATAGATAGATTTGCATATGCATGTCTGGCTTTATTTATTTATATACTTCCACAAACCATTATGTTGTTAATACCATACTTTCAGTTTACGCACTGTATGCTTTGAATCTTGTTTTAATGAACAATGACTTACAAAAACTTATAATACTTACAATACTTATAATACATACTTACAAATATATAAAATCACATCATCCTTAACCTACATTTGATGTTTTCGATTGATAGAAACAAATACATTATTTGTCCATGTAACTGTATTATCAGATTAACTAGGATACTGTTAACTAGAGCCCGACCGATATATCAGTAATTTTCCAAACTATCGGTATCGGCATTTATAATGGCCGATAAATGAATATTTCAAAAATAAAATAAAAACGGA
>JBBPDC010000156.1:7140613-7170520 GCA_037974485.1 Hemigrammopetersius urotaenia | reverse complement strand
ACGCGCCACACATCCTGCAACCTGCTGATCCAGCCAGAGTCGGGCAGAGAGAACCAGTTATCCGTGAGTGAGATCATTGGTGAAGTGTGTTCAATAACTAATGTTAGGGAAATCTGTTAATGTTTTGTTGCGCGTTTCTGAAATTTAAAAATATATATATATTTATATATATTGGCAGATATATCGGAATATAGGATTTTAAAACCAACAAATATTTGTATCGGTATCGGCCTTCAAAATCCTTTATTGGTCGGGCTCTACTGTTAACTCTGTTTTAAATATAATGGGTATGTGTTGAGCTGCTTGCAAGCAATGCACTGTTAAATGGGAGAGATAAGAACTGCAGCTTTCTTAAACTCATTTAAATACAATGTCTCCTTTAAAATTACTGCAGGGGTGTTTTGTTATAACAGCAATGATACGAACACAGATACATACAAACTTGCATGTACACACACATATATGCACATACTTAATGTAAAACAGGCTCTCATGCACTGGTTAATACATCTATGAACACAGCAGCCTTACAGTGCCTGAAGGCCATGGAAGAGAAAGCCCAAATTAACTGCCTGAGAGATCTGTCTGCATGGGCCACTGTGTGAAAGAAGAGGAGCCATTGAAATGTAAAAAAGCGAAGAGGATGGAAAAAATGTACTCTCATAGATGAAAAGGCTCAACCGGTTCAATATTTGCTGTCAGGTGAAGAGTGTGCCTAATGTACGCGTTTTGCCGTATGTGTGTGTGTGTGTGTGTGTGTGTGTCTGTGTGAGAGCATTCGTCTGAGTGGAGCATGCCATGCGGCTAATTCCCCCTAGCTGAGCTTCTAACACGTGGTAAGAAACACGACCGTGGCAGAACGTGGAGCTGATGTAATGAAGTGAACGCAGCTGCAGAGCAAAGCCACGGAGGCAGAAGTGAGGCATGTTTCGGAGAGCGCTGCGGAGTGGATGCGAGGTGAAAAGAGGAGAAGGCTTTATTTAGGAGAGCAGCCTGTTTTCCCCCCACAGGCCAGCTCCCAGTGTACAGCTGTGCACCTATGCCACAGTCGTGTACACACACACACACGCGCGCACACACATGCACACAAACACAAACACAAACACACCTACACACATACACATGCTCAGAGTGGAGAGAGAGAAAGAGAGAAAGGGAGAGAGCATGTTAAGACAGATTCCGTATCCAGCCTAAATTGATGGAGCATGAACATGCCAAAAAAAGATACAAGACAAGACACTCAATTAAACAAACAGAGATGAAGTAAATCAAGTCATGCAGAAATACAAATATGGCTCCTATCACCAACAAAACAAGAGAAATTGTATTTCTGTTGAAATGCTCCGACAGGAATTATGCCCGTGAAAAATGATCAAATGAAGTACAATAAAGACGAATAAAGAAAGAGCAGGGCTGCTGTTGTGTCTGTGTGTTGCTGCTACAGGACACTGGCCAGCAGTCCACCCCAATCAGGTGTCAAATCATATCCAGTTTCAATGCATCATAGCTGTGCCCACACTACTGGTCATAAAGAGAGCCACTATTACCCAAGAGGCAAAAATCACAGTCTGCAGTCTCCATTGAAAGTACTGATACTATACTATCCTACCATTTACACTTAACTTTTTAATTAACATAGTTAAACATAAAAACTATTAGAAAATGTCCATCAGGGCCACCAATAGTCATAATCTGACCAATACTGTTCCCACTGCTCCCATAAAAAGTAAGGCCTCACTAAATTCCTTTTTAACTCAGCGCTCCTGTTTATTCCTCTATAGGTCAGTGAACAGCTACCATACAGCTCCTCCTTATATAAACTACCAATATACATACATAGAATTATATGTACAATATTATACCAATATTAAATATATTGGTATATATGTACAAAATATATTTACAATGTATACATATAGCAATGTTATACACACTCCTTATATACACCACCATTTTGCACACACCTAGATTTGCTAGATTTGCATGTTACTCGGTTTATATTTACTAAAAATACACTGAATATTGTTTGCTAACAAATACATTTACTAATACATCTCTGCTCTTAATCTGTTTAAACCGTGGCTGCCATTGTACCCCCACATAAAGAACAAACATGGCGTGGAACATACATGGTAAATGCTCATCCACAGGCACATCCCGCTTAATACCCGGGAAGCTCCGGACGTTCAAAATACAAGCCAGTATCAAAACTACAAACTTGTGAGACACTATCAGATTAGAGCAGATTCACACATCAAAGCTGTTTCACTGTGTGTTTTATCTGACAGTGCGGTGGGAAAATACTATAGAACAGCTGGGTCCTGCAAAACAACTCGGCCACAGTAAGCAGACAGAGCATATCAGGAGTGATTACACGGCATTTCTTGCCTATATTAGCTCTTCACACCTATTATTTATGAAGCTGTTTAGAGAAAGTAACTGTGGACACAACAAAGGTGTAGAAACTGCTTGAATTCACAGAAAGCATCCGTCGTCCGTGTCTGCTACCCATTTTGTGGCAGAGAGGATAATTGATGTCTCAGAGGCATTGTGTGTGTTCATAAATAAAAGAAAAGGAGGACTGGCCTGGTATTAGATATGGCTCTGACAGAATATGAAATCAATGCAAATAGAAGATTGAGGGTATGGGTGCAGAGCTGACCCTTCACCCTTCCCATCTCTTCCTCCAATAAATACTGCTCAGCAGGCCAAGCGGTGCAGGTAATACTTCTCCGTTAGGAGGGCAGCACCAGCACTCAAGATAAAAGTCATATTCATCAGACTCAGCAGCATTTAAAAACACAAGGCTGTGAAAGCAGTGAAACGTAACACCTTTTACAGGAAAGTGATTTATCGGCAGGGAAGTGTTCGACGGGAGGCCCGCAGTAAAGCGGGTGTCCTTCTCTGGCACTTGTCTCGGACTCGGCCGCCCCACTGCTCCGAACGCTGGTGGTCTGTGTGTGCCGCTGGCGCCTGGAGCCGGCCGCGTTTGATAGCGGGCGATAAATTACCCAACTGTAAAAACACAGTGAGGGGAGACGGGTGTAAAACACCGACGCCAAAAGCTCTCTCCTGAGGCTCGAGAGGTTTTAATGCGCTCCTGGTGGAAAAATTTGTCAAAAGAAGAGCTCTTTTTTTATATGTGAGATAATGCATCTCCAGTAAGGGCACATTTAACAACGGGCGGCATTACTGGAAAAAAATACCTTGGTATTTCTACTCATTTTTGTTAACGTGATTTGTAACTTAATTTTAAAGACGCTACAGTATCTGCAGAGAAGAGTAATTGGCTCTTCTGGAGAGCACCATTGTTCATGATATAAGCCTACCTTTTGTTGTGTGCGCGAAACTGATCTGGTTCATTATTCCTATGTGAGCTGATTTAAAACAGTAAACATGAACGCATTCATGCCATTTTTATGATTTTTACCAGGACCTGGCCAGTCACCATTCAGGAAAAATTATAGTATAGACATAGGGGGTATGTTAACAGCTTTAAAATGTCTAAAGGATGTTTTAGACCTGGGTTTTAATCAGCACTGAACTGCTAAAACCGTTTAGCTTTTTGGCAGACTGCTCACAGTGATGTCTCTTTGCAGACTGTTTGTGCCATCTCATGACATGAGCCAATTTGACAACCTTCAGAACATAATAAGGTTATTGGAGGTCCACAGTGGGGTGTATGACCTTAGCTTTAATTTACAAGTAACAGGGCTTGACAGATTTTGAAATTAATGCATTTTTATTTTATTATACTAATAAAGATTTTATATGGCAAAAAATCCTAAATTTGGTCATCCTGGCAAAAATAAGAATATAAATAAGCACATCATATAAATGTACATAGTTTTAACTGAAAAGTGTTTTACTGACCGAACAGACGCAATTGTCAACTGCAGTTTCTCAAATAAACAGCTGAAACTCACAGTAAAATATACAAATACCACTTAGGGGCCACACATCCCAAACAATCTAAGGTTTGTTGGATTCTAATGAAATGTATTTTGGGAATTTTTCACTCCACCTTACATAGCAGTATTGTTGCTCATTGTTGCTGGGACATGGCCACCGAAAATGAAATGGAGCCACGCGGTTCTTCAGTTTTCTTTGGCTGCGAGAAAGTATAGGGATTTGTGCTATTTTTTTCAGCCAGAAACACAACACGTCATGTGTCACTTGCCTTTGCCTGTAGCCGTAGCACTCTGTGTCTTATGTGTGCTCATAAAACTAGCAGACAAAAATGACGGATCTAGTGGGTGGGAGCTCGACAGATGATGGGTGGTTCTATGCAATTTTGTCCATTATTTCGTTACAATGGGCTCATTGTCCTAACAGCTCATAAGAGTATATGATTCCTGACACCAAAATCTTTTTATTGATTCACAGAAAACAAATTGATGTTTTGTTTCCACGAGTGTTTATAAAAGCAGCAGAGACCTAAATAGAAAAACAAAAGGATGCATAAAGTGAGTTTTGCATAAGTTCCCTTTAAAAATACACTTTCATAGCACTACCTTTTTCCTAGTCACGTTTAGCTTCTAAAATATGTATATCTGTTCCAGTTCTCCCTATATCATTTCTTCCTGCTCTAATTCAAGTCTTCTCAGCAATCTCAGCACAGCCTCTATTTCTTTCCCTTGGTACAGCCAGTGTCCGTGTTCGCCCTCTGTAAAGCACCTCAGAATTTACACCTCCTCACTGGTGTCTTTCCTCCGAGAAGGTTATGTTCTCTTTGTGTGATGTTCTCTGCTCTGTCTCCTCTGAACTATTCCCCAAGCAGCTGGGCAACCCTGTTTCTTTTGGTATGGCCATGGCCTCACTCACATACTTTACGGAGCATGACGCAGGCGAACGACTAATCCCGGAGAGAGAGAGCGGCACATTTGGTAAACTGAGGGACTGCCTCTCTCATTGCCTCCCAAGTGGCACCTGTACAGACGTCTCTTTATTAGATTGAGTGGCGAGGACAATTGCGGAACACACTCTCACTCCGTTCCTTTATGGATTAACCTTATTCACCCTGAAAGGCATGACCGAGTTCCTGCTGGTCCATAACAATGCAGCTTTTAGGCCCACATTACAATTACAATCAGCTGGCAGAGGAGGAGCAGAGGAGGATCTGGCAGGCCCCATCAGGACAGCACGCTAGTTTAGAGTCTCCTCAATGAGCTGAACATTTAAAAACTCAATAGAAGTCAATAGAAGCAGTACAGTACCATTGTAGCTCTGTTTGCTCTGAGCTCATGTGGGAGCGTGACTGAGGCCGAAAAGCATTCGCCTTTAGTGCAACTAGACACAAACGCTCAAAGGGCTTTGAAAACGTCAGAGAAAAAAGCATACGCTTTAGAAACAGCTTGATGATATAAATGGAACAACTGCATTCTTTCCAGGAAGGAATCTCCACAGTCCATTGTCCTCAAAGAGCCCATAGGACAGTAAAATCCGCACTTTAAAGAGAAATTACAATATTTTCTTACGTATTTGTTTCCATTGGATGGCTTTAAACATGCTACAGACAAGGATCTCACCAATTTGGAAAGCAACAGAAATTTCAGGGGGTGCATTTAGCATCTTATTGACATTTTAACTGCTTCAAATGCTTCAGTTCACCCCTGCTAAGATGGCAGTTGGATAAATGAGCAAGAAATAGTTAATTCCTATGAGATCATTTCTGATAGTCTCTTTCACATCATAGGCTATTTTAAATAATTTTTAATAATGAGGCTTTAATTATCTGTACTTTATTGCCAACATGATCACGAAACTTCAAGCCTGGAAGGTAATATATTTTCAGACAACTGATATGAAACGAAATACACATCCGTAAACTTTTCCAGGATATTCAGATTTATGTGGCTGTTCATTTAGCCACAGCTGGAGAATATGATCTGACTTAGAAAGCATGTTCTGAACACCCCTTCTCTCATCAGAGAATCAGTGACAGATGACCATGACACATAAAAACTCTATGATTTTGGGATGGAATTTCCCATAACCTTGATTTATGGTTGGTACAGCATCTGCAGGATTATAGGTTCCAATACACTTCATCTGTCCGGTCCTTCCAGGCTGCTTTTGTCATCTGTCCATATGACCTTTGCAACCTTCTAAGCATGAGGGAAATATAAATCGAGCCTAGCACTGCCCCTGTGTAGGGCCCACAAAGACCTTAGTGCAACATAAAAAATAAAAATCACATGCTTCCTGATGTTCAAATGCCTGAACATGATGCATTCGACACAGTTGTGCTGGTGAATTTAAAACACATTATAATCACTGAATCTTGCTCTGTTGGTACACAAATGGGGTATTACAGGTTGTTCAGAAGTATGCTAATTAGGTTTTGCTATAATGTGGTGTGTTGAACAGTGCTTTGATTTATGTAGTCCTTTATGCTTTATGCATCGGCAGGGAAATATCTGCCTGGCACCTAAGGAAAAATCTCTTAATACTTCTTATTCCTAACAAATATTTCAGCCACGGCACTACACTAATGCCCTGCTCTCAGTGGAAGTGCTGCAGATGCCATTAATAGCACCAATCATGTCTTAAAGACAGAATCCTCATAAGCATTAGGCCGTATTGATTGTTTTTCCCCCCCAAAGCTTAAATCATGTTTAATTAGTACATTGTAATGTGTCAGTGAGGTGCAGATGATGACGTTTGTGCTAAATGTGTTTACTGTACGAGTGATTGACACACGGCTGGGTTTTTTTTTTTATAGTGACTTGGGCTCTGGCAGGATGGTGGGTGGCAGGAGAGTGGTTGGTTAGAAACAGGAATATTTATAAAGTCATTCTGCAGATATTTTTACCTCAAAATCCCAGTTTCAAACTCTGGATTCAATCTTGTCTTTAGACTGCTGAAGATGACATTTTCATATATAACCAAATACAGCTATTCTGTCCCGCCTCATTTGAGGGATAATGCGCAAAAACAGCATTAAGAAGGACAGAGCTGAAAATGTTATGCTAATTTTCCTCCCACTTTCATTTAAAAAAAAAAAAAAGGGAAAAAAGGTAAAACGCATTAAAGAGCAGGACGTTTCCTCTCCTCTTCTTTCCTCTTCAGTAAGTGCAGATGAAATCTGAAGTTTGAGCACCGACTCCATTATCTCCTCCATAAAGAGGGCAAGGAACAGAACATGTGAGTCAATGCAAAACACGAGGCTCCTTTCAGTGGATTATCAGACCAAAGTATCAAATTAGGAAAATGAAGGGTACAAGATAAAGAAAGCAGGGGGAGTGATGGGAATGGCGAATAGTGCTGAAAGGATTGATTGAAAATGGAAATGGGGGAAGAAAAGAGTGGGCAGCGAGTGTTTCAAGCACATCTTCGTAATCGATCGAGCGAACAGGAAATCAGAAATCATTAGTCATATTAGAGCAGGGCTTGGAGAGAGGCCTGACAGACAAAAGCACACGCAGAATCACTGCGCCACTGCTTTTCTTGGGGTCATGCCACTCTCTCTCATTTACAACCAATGTATTATTATGCTTCTTTTCTTTTCTTTCTCTTCTCCAAAGCTAAAAGCTTTCATAAACCAGCCTGACCATGGTCAGGAACGACACAGTTTTATGAAGATGCCTCGTCTTCAAGCACACACCAGGCTAACTCAGTTTGGAACGTACTGTACATGCTATACATGCTAAAAAAAACACACACACACACAACACACTAATGTCAGCACTCACTTGCATTTTTCACTTGAAATACAAACTCCCACCATTTACTCTACCCAAAGCGCCTTCAATGCCCCAAATCAACAAATCAATTACATCTTTTTCCAATCCATTAGGCGCCAAGAGATGAACTAAAAGCATGGTGCAGACAGTGTTCAGACAACAGTCTCTCTTTCTCTTCCATTTTATTTCACCACCCCCTTTCTCTTTGTCTGCTCCATCCTTTCCTCTCTTTCTGTCTGTCTCTGTTTGTGTAACACACATCTTACACATACATATGTACACACTAACCCCAACTTTCTCAAGTGCATGCATAAAGATAGTGTTCCAAGCACTTTAAATATGCATTACACATTTGTCCTCTCTTCTAAGTATCCTATTGTTTGTAGTTTGAAAAGATTCATATTGGAAATCCAGCCTTTTCAGCACAGACTTTTTCCGTCAACACACATGGGACATTCATCCCTGTTTTAATATATACTTAATAAAATACTTTTGACCAAATAAGTGCAATATTTATCTAAAGTGTACCAACCCCTCTAAACCCACTAACAGCCCTCACTCCATTTTACGGTATAAAAGCAATATAAGCTCATCTGGTAATGATCTGAATACAAATACCATTATGTTTAGAATATTAAAATGTAAAATATATTCAAACCTCACCTTCGTCATTACAATAACATAATACTTACACCGAAACCTTAGTTATGAAGAGAACAAACAACTAAAAACAAATTTGAGAACCCAAATTAGCCACCAGCTGCCATTTACTCTGCCTGAATATAATTTCATGACACATCATTCATGACAGTACAAATTATTTAAAATTTTTAATTTAAATGATAAATAATAAAATAATAATATGACTATATAAGAATATGACTATATTTACATTAGCATGGTACATTACAGATAACGTTTCTTTCCTTCTCCTATAATGGATGTTATATCTGAATATATGTGATAAGAATTTTCCAAACTAGACCATAAACCAGACCATAACCTTTACCTAAGTAAACAAAAGGAACTGGTTTTACCCTCATAAGCAAGAATTTTGCAACAAAAAAAAACAACTATTTGTTGGTCTCGGCCAGGTAAGTCAGATTAACCAATTCTTTCTGGAATTAGTCAAAGTAGAAAGAAAAATATACAAAAACAAAAATGTAGATCTAAATACAAAACCACACACATATTTATGAACTCACAGTACTACTGGAGTGTCTGCAGGTCCTCCTTGACAACAGCATGAACAACACGTGAGATTTTTCCAGTAGCCCACAGAGGTGCGTCACGTCGTACTGTACATGGGGAGAGGCCCGAAAGATGGCGTGCTCTGTCTGAACTCCCAGTGACCTCCTCCTTTTCTGTCCCTCTAAAACACCGGCCTAGACATCGCATGTTACACCAAATTAATTCCCCTGCTACTGCCTTAGCCGTGAAGGGGGAGGGGGGCGTAGCAGTTTCCACACCCATGCATTTGGCATGCAATAATGTGCCCTCACAAAGCCAGCCTGGCAGATGATGGTGTGCTCTACGCCACAGAATCTTAAGAAAAAAACAGAATCTTACGAGCAAAATCTCTCACTAGACAGTCATCATCCCAAAGTAAGGGTTTAGGATTTTTAACACACGCACATAAAGATGCTGGCATCGCTCGAGCTAATAAATACTTGCATGTCTGAGACATAGCTGAGCATGAGTTCTGGCTAGCCTTCTCTCTCTCTCTCTCTCTCTCTCTCTCTCTCACCCCCTCTCCACACGTTTCAGACGGACGACAGATTTTATGTGGAATTTTTACTACAGTTTATTGTCTTTATAAAATCTGCAATTGTTTTTGGGTTTATATTTAACAAAGAAATGAACAAAATAAAAACAGCAAATTCATATTATGGTTTTTTTTTTTTACTCTTAGAACTTAATTTGCTACACTGATACGGCTTACATTGTTTGCACCGAAAAAGCCATGTATAGAATTTACATGTTTCAAATGTGTTATTTTGTACTTGATTGGAACTGTATTCATAATGCAGTTTACTCATGTAGAAATTTGAATAAAATAAAATGTACTGAACCATAATCAAAACCATAATACAAATGACTTTTTTTTTCTTTTGTTTTCTTTTTAGATTTACTGAGTATAAGTCTGTTACTGGAGATGCTCATCCGCAAGCAGAAAGGCAGGGCTGTCCGCTACAGCTGGATTCTCTGCCTGGTGATATGGGGGAGTGGTCAAAAGGAGTCTTTGACCACTCCCCCTAAACAATCCCCTTTCACATATATTATAGTTTCCAGGAAGGCAGCAGGCATGGTTCAGCGATTATTCCATACATGGTTTTGCCATTCAATGTGAAAAATACATACAGTAAGCATTTAAAGTGGGAAACACATTTTCCTCATAAATCAGTTTTCCTGAAATTTTCCCCTCGAAGATTCAAGATTCTTTATTTGTCACATGCAGTCATACAAGTACAACACAGTGAAATGTATCCTGAACCGCTCCTTCCTGACTGTGCAAACATTAAAACAATAAGTAAATTATAAATTATAACCTGGTTATTTTCTGAAACTTGTTTAAATCAGCATTCGGCAACAGAGAGAATGGATTTGTGTTGGACGACTCACTTTGAGGACAGCCCAAGTTAGAAATGGTAACATATTCATTATTTTAACTCATCATCAGGACTATTAGAATTACCATGCATTGCAAAAGATTCAGGGTTAATGTCCAACTGCTACATTCTAGCAACTGGTTCTAGTAAAACATATCTTTAAACAATTACCTGGAAAACACTTACGCTTCTATTCTTACAATCAACAGGGGGTCTTTAAAATACTTAACCACACACTTGGACTAATTGCAAGCCTGACTAAATTCTTCCAGCCACAGTTGCACAGTTTATAAATATTTTTAAAAAAAATCACCTAAGCAGGTTTAAACATGAGGCACTGATCGTGTCACATGCAAGTGGCTCTGTGCTCTATTTTTTAAGAAATCCTTTAAGCTGAAAGGGCAGACTCACTTACGTCTATGTCAAGCATCACTCTTTTCTCTTACCTCCTTTTCATTTCCTATTTTCATCCCCTTCCATCTAGTGTATTAAGCATTTGCTGGCACAAATGTGTAAAACATACTACTAACTGCATTTTCTACAAATTCCGTAACAGAGAAAGAAGAAAACAGCTATCCCCACAGATGATCTCCATAAAAAATAATTCCTTTTGTAATGTTTTAAATGAAAATGTCTGGCTGAGTACAAAATCTATTTCATTTCACTCAGGCCCCACTGATCGTGTCATCAAATTTAAAACAGGCAAAAAAGACACTAAAGATATAAACAGTCTAAACAATCTGTCTAAACAATACAGCTGATTCCTATTTTAAGTAAAAAATTCCAATAAGAAATAATATCACTCAATATAATTTTATATGTATTATTTTATATTTTACATTTTCATTGTATATTTTAATTTTATTTAACCTGGGTTAGTTTTGGTGGGAGTTCCCAAAGTATTTTTTTGGTTTTATTTGTTTACTTCTTGTTTTCCGAACTTTTCAGCAGTTCTCTACATCTGTGTTACTTTATCATTGTGCTAAAGGCTGGTCTTGCATTTTTCACGATTTTACAGTTTTGTACTTTAAGAAAGGTGCTTTGTGGTTAAATATACCACTTCAGTGTGTACTGCTGTTATAGAGGTGAGTGTTTTATGTCGCTTTAGCAATATAAGACAAGTCACTAATTATCAGTGCTTTATCACCCATTACAAGACCTAAGTTCTAACCATGCTTTATATCAGCCAGGCCCCAGTAAATAGAAAAGGTGTATTTGTTGTATGAAATGCTGGAGTTTGTACTGTATCTGTGTACGCATAACGTTTCTGCTCTTAGAAGCGCTGACATTGATCTCTAGCAACAAACAGCACTGCATCACTGCTTTCCTGAACAAAGCAGTTTTCTAAGTCACTGGCAAATCTCAGCACAAATACACTCAGCAAGAAAAATGACCTCTCTAAAGACATCAGCAAACGCTAGGGTCAAAAGACATAAGCAGATGTGTACTGGACACTGCACCTGAGAGTGTACCACATAAATCAAGCCGAAACAACAATTTCCAGCATAAAAGTCTACACTTCATTCACTTTACAATATGAGGTAGACTTATACATATATTATGTAGGTATGTATGCATACATGTATGTATTTATTTATTTATTGAGACTGTTTCTCTGCTTGCTGTAACAACGTTTCACATCACTGGGAAAGTGACATTTAATGAAAAATAGACATGACATTCATGGGCTGGTGTGTTTTGTAAATATGGCATGCAATCAATGGAAACAGCATTGCACTTGGTCAACATGATGAATGAATCTTATCTCATGCTTTTAATAACTTGATTCACCAAGTGGTTGGCTGTCATTTAGTTTCATTTACTTTCAATCATTCACTTGCAGGATGGAGAACACTTTGATCTATGTCACCTTTGAAAAATGGAAATAAAAGTAAAAGACGGAAAAAAAGAACACTGCCCTTAATTCCAGTCACATCAATGTTTAACGTAAATCCCGTTACATTTTTAACATACAATATATTAGTAGAATTGGGGCAGTATGTAGGGTAGAACTCAATGTATTTTAAATTCATCATGCTGTTAGTGAGGGACAGAAGCAGCTAGCAGTGCTTTGACAGCTGCTCTTTTCTTATCACCTTTTCATTCGCTTTAGAGCTGCAAGTGCCCCAGATATTTTTCGTTTGTTATCATTTTCAATGTAATTATGCTCTTCTTGTAGCACACTGTTAGTAGAGACAGTCCAAGATGATATTTCTGGCAATACTAAAGAAATAATTATTGACTTCAGAAAAACTTGTGTGGTTCCTGCCACATGCCACTCAGCCTCAAGGGCTCCACAGTAGAGGCACTAAAGAACAGTAGGTTTCTGGGAGTGCACATCTCAGACAGCCTCAGCTGGACCACAACACCTCCTCCCTCACCAAAAAAGGAAAAATTGCGCCTTCACATTTTAAGACGAAGGAAGTTGGTAAACCCCCTCCTCCCACCATCCTAGTGTTCAACAGAGGGACCATAGAAGGCCTCCTGACCAGCTGCATCTCTGTTTGGTACAGTAGTGCCAGCGCTACAGACCAAAAGAGCCAGCAAAGGATTGGTAAAACAGCTGGTAAAATCATTGGGGTGTCTCTCACCTCACTACATGACATCTTCCATTAGTGCTGCATCAGAAAGGCCTCCTACATTGTGCGCGACACACTGCTTGCATCTGGCAGACACTATTGCAGCAATAAAGCCAGTTCGTCCAGACTGAGGAAGAGCTTTTTAACGCAAGCCATCAGACTCCTCAACACACTGCCTGCCCTGCCCAGGGAGCAGTGTGGGGGGACTATACCTTGCTCAAGGGTCCCTCAGTGGCCCCACAGTCCTGGAATTTAAATTCATGACCTTAACCACTAGTCCACTAGCTGCACTGCAGCTATTACTCTATTACACTTACTGCACTTTATTATATTTGCTTACATTTAATTAAAACATGCATACATTAAAGGAAAATCATATTTGTGTCATTTCACACCATTGAATAAACAGACAAAAGCTGAACTTAAAGAATCAAACATGTAAAAACAGTGAATGTGAATTGAATGAAAATGCACTCACTACATTAACTACTTTACATTAACAACAATTAAATAGTACAGCAATAGTATATCAATGACTATATTCTGCATGTATACAGACACAGGACACAGGCATTGTTGGTGTTCCTTAGCATTTTGCAGCTCACTCAACTGGAATCATCCCTTCTACATGACACATGAGAGCTCAGGGTCACTCTTAGCACTTTGTGCTCTGAGACTTTGTTAGAATAGTGGCTTCACTCAGTGGCAGTTATAAAAAGCAACCTGGACTGAAAGTGCTTATAGTGTGGAGAGGTCCCAACAGCAGTGCAGCTTTCTGTGCTGTCATTAAAAAGTGATGCGACTTGCACGCTTCAGCTGCCACCCCCCTCTCCTGCTGCAAGTCAACCAGAGGGCAGCACACGCACAGGTCATTGGACCAGTTCACCGCCGGAGCACGTTGACCACCGTCAGAATGACAGCAAGTCTGAGGCAATGCTTAACTGCTTTCTAGCTAGTCCTTGTGGACAGCGGTCACATAACGGTCACTGAACATGCTGAAAGAATGTGCAAAGTCATAATAGTTGAGGAGGTTATCAAGCTAGACTGGTTACAGTGCTGATCTTCGTACAGGGACTAGAGGATATTAAAGAAACAAAAATGTGGTGCAACAATATTTTATAATACTTTTTGAAATAATATATTCAACTTTCAAAAGGAACAAAATGAACTGAAAAATCAAACACTTTGTATGTGGAAACATTGCAAACTGATGTTGGAACATTAGTTCTGGATCAGAACTCAACCCAGTGGTGCTGGAAGGAGCTCCATTAGTCCAGAAAATGCAGTTCCACTGCTTTACAGTCTAGTGCGACAGGGCCTTAGACCCCTCTTAATGATACTTAGCACTGGACATTGTGACCTTAGCCTCAGGTCTATTCTGTTGGTAGGACGTATGTGTACAAACTGAACATGTATGTCAGCAATAGGGGCACCTAAAGTGTCTAATTGGACGAGGTGTCGGGATACGTTTTGGGAAGATACTGTTTATATAATTTAGCTATGTATCAATCTAACCTTTACATAACCTTTACATATGCTAAAAAAAATCATGATAAACAAACCAATACAGATCTTGAAAAGGAGACATTAAGTATCCTATAAAATACCATATTACAGCTTGAAGCAACTTTTATCTTAAGCTGTGATGTACAGAAACCCATTACATGTGTCTGCACATACGTGTGTCCATGTGTGTTTCAACTGATTTTTTCTTCTGTAAACATCCTTATTATTCCATTCTGCATAATTCATATGTTGATGAAAGGAGAGCAGAATGTGAGCAAGACAGCACATATTGCATCATTTTTTAATGGACGCAGAATCTAAGCTGTTTTTCCTCTGCAAAGAGCTGCAGGGAGTAACAACTGTCATTATGTAGTGGAGCAACTATCACTTTGAACACTTTTGCAAATATGCAAATCTTACAGAAAATCTCATATGCAAAGCTAACCGGAAACACAAGCCTGGATATTAAACTTCTGGTCTATGACAAAAACACTTAAGCCAGCACATGTTTCTTTTATAGCAGCACAGTTTCCTACATGTCAGCAGCATTGAGCCGATTTGTGCTCATTTTAGACCTGGATGTCTGCATATTGACCATCTGTAGCATGAGAAACCTCACAAAGAGCTCCATTTAACTTATTTGTAATAGCTGTATACTAGAAATAAGCCTGTTAGAAAACATTACAGACAATGTAACAGAAAACAGCTATAACTACATAGGATTTACCTGCAAATGCCACTTGATAATGCACATGAAAGGACTTAAAGAGCCTTATACTACATCTTTCTTGTAGTTTATTGCTCCCTGTGATCTACTTATGATATCTTAATGGGTTTATGGGCAAAAACAGTCCTAATTTGTTTTTACAATAGCTTTTTCCAACCTCCTTTTACCCCTCAGAATTAAACAAGCTATTTTTGTTACTGTGCCTTTATTAATGATGTATGTGAACGGCCTCTGTTCTGTTTGGCTGCCCTGTATTATGCCTCACTCAAAAACAAGGACAGGCCGAAACACTTCGTAGAACTTCATTGTAGATGTGCAGGGCAAATTAGCTGCAGGCTGAATATGGGGACTTGGTAAATTTGTTTTTTGTGACATTACAAAAACATTTAATTTAAACAAGCAGATTTTGCAACTCAGTGTCCATAGATGGACTATATGGATTGAGAAGTGAATAACACATTTTTGAAACTACAAACTTCTTAAAAAAGTGGTTTTCCATGAAACGGGCCTTTAAATTATTGATCTATTACACATGTCTGCATACAATTCACAGGGAGGGAGATTTCATTCTCTGGCTGTTTTACACTCACGTTCTGTTTTTTCCAGCATTATACTGACACTCATATCAAGATTTCTAACCAGCTGTTTTTGACAGAAAGCTGTCTGTTCATAGCTTCAAATAGCACTACAAAGCATTCTGAACAGAGAGCAGAGACTAGGCTCTCACCACCCCAAGTAATAAAATACACAGACTCTAAAAAAGATGCTGTTTAAAAAATAAGAATGCTGGGTGTCCTTTTATCAGAACAATAAACTAGTGTCACATTCCGTCAAGTTATTATTTAAAGTTCAACTTTAAGGCAGTCTAGTTAATTTTTTTTTATTTTAAAGAGCGAAATTCTGAAATTCAATGTCTCTGACGGTATTCTCCATCAAACGGCCAAAGTCCTTTTACATGTTCTGTGAAAAGTCCAGAAAGAACAAACAGTCCTTGCGGTTCATGAATCGTCTCCAGTTCAAACACTGGCTTGAGCAGTAGCTTAGGGTGTAAAAGGCTCACTTTGCAAACCACCTTTAAGCACTTACACAGAGCCAAACCACTGATCTTCAACTCATTACACCCAAAATGGCACAAAAGTCTCAGCCCCTCCGATTAGCAGCCTCTCAAGCTTATAAGTGAGATAAGACACAAGAACGTTTCCATTTTGTGTAGTTACATTGTAGATGTAAAATGTACCACCAATGTAAAGTTTATTATTTCTAAAACTCACATTCTCACTACACTCACATTTACAGTACTGTTTATTTAGCTCTGCTTATATT
The DNA here is from genome assembly GCA_037974485.1 of Hemigrammopetersius urotaenia. Taxonomy (NCBI): domain Eukaryota; kingdom Metazoa; phylum Chordata; class Actinopteri; order Characiformes; family Alestidae; genus Hemigrammopetersius; species Hemigrammopetersius urotaenia. The sequence continues at coordinate 7,154,091 of JBBPDC010000156.1, read as the reverse complement.
CCAAAATAAATAGACATACAAAGAAACACGTACCAGGTATTAATTACAGCCACAGGAGTGTTAGTGAGATCTGGTACTGATGCTGGATGATTCACATTGGATCAATCACAAATGTCACTCCAACTCTTGAATTGAACGCCATTATTCCATAGACTTCAGTTCTGCTGCTCCACAGCCCAATGTTTTTTTAACACTCTACTAAATACTAGGCATTAAGCATGGCAACCCCAGGCTCTTGTGCTGCTGCTCAAAAACATCTCATTGTTTCAGAAGTGTTTTACTATGAAGATTATATAATCCTTGTGTGCATAACTGAACATCTGTGTCAGCTATGTGTAGCTGTTTTCTAATTAGGAGAAGTGTCTGGATACTTCTGGATATAGTGTATATAGTGTATATGGTCACTAAAAATAAGCAGCCTGGTTCATTTCTATCATTGTTGCTAAGACAGTATGTCCATCCACTATTGAAGCTGTGTGAGGCATGTATTGTGGGTTTAGATGTATGCAATACACATGCAAAATATATGTATACATATTAAACCAGTATCAAGTGTGTGTGTGTGTGTGTGTGTGTGTGTGTGTATGTGTGTGTGTGTCTGTGTTTTCTCCAATACTAGGTTTACTAGGGATTAGATGCCCACTGGGCTCCCTAGTGCCTGTGCGCTCTGAAGAAACGCACACTGACACACATTCACACTCACTCACACACATTCACACAAACTCACACACACTCACACACACACACACAAACGCTATGTAGATAAATGACTCTAGTGCACTGGAGTTTCATCCAAATGAAGCAATGATGTAGCTCAGTGGCCCGTGCTCTACATCTCATACCCACACACCCAGTGTGTGTGTGTGTCTGTGAGTGTGTGGGTATGTGTGTGTGTGTGTCTCCAGAATCAGTGGGCTCTCCAGTAAATGGCCAAACCACTACCTACCACTATCAGACAGAAATGCCCTGGTCTGAAACATAATAGCCCTAATGACAAAATATGAAGCGCAGTACAACCAGCAGGCCCTAATTGAATTGTTTTCATCACAGATCCACAAATTATTGCTACAGAGACACTCTGCTGCAGTTTCCGGGGCATACGCATCATTTAGCCATTCCAGCAGCAATGCTAATACCTAATCAACTCTGCTGCAAGAACACCCAGGCCTTAGTGAGAGGACACACACATTGCTGGAACATGCAACACACCGCTGCTACAATTCTTCATTAACGAAAAAGCATTTAGACTCAGTCTATATTTAATATTACCACTAATCATTAATGCAACACTTTAACACTAAGACCTTGGTAGCTGCCTCTAAAACCTCTTTCTTTATGAGCCAGCCTCAGCTGTTCAGAAACACATAACATGCATACAGCTATCTGAAAGCATGATAGTTACAGATCACAGAATGAACTTTTAAGCCTTAAATGCAGGGACATTGCTCGATCATTGTACTTGTTCATGCATCTAAGGGTGCACAATCTATCTGTGACTGATGTATCATTTGCTACATAAAACTCTGTCTAAGGGCTGACTGCAATTTTTGTGTTGGTTTTATTGCAAATTTGGTTTTAAAAAATCATCATAGATGTATTAAAAAAACAAAAGTAAACAATAAGGAATAAAAACACTGGTCTTTGTTATATGAACCTAATATTAATTTAAGTTGACTATTAAGTTAAGTTGAGCAGAAAATATTAAGGCAGGCCAGAAAATCCTACTTTTTTGGCATGCTGCTATAACCAATTGGCAACACACAAAGTTTGGAAAACCAAAACACACCATGGGACACGCATGAACAAACGTGAGTAAACAGCTTTAATTAAAGCAAATATAAAAAAAGAACACATCCAAAACACTAAACAACATCCAACAGAACTCACTTCTCAACTTCGCAACAATTTCCATCATGTTTGGATGGAGAGCTGGAGTGTCTTGTTGCTGCTGTGAAAGAAGCGGAGCACTGGTGAACAGGTTTGCAGCACCGAGATGTCCCTCACATCACTCGACAGTGTCCAGTTCCACAGCTGTAGTAGCCATAAGGGCTGACCAAAGTCTTATCCTCCACAATGGTTACGGAGAGGGAGAGTCAAAACAGAGACAGGGTTGGTGAGGAAGAGGATGTTGTGAGTTTTGTTTACTCCACCAGTCTGGCAAAGTGAAAGTGAGTGGTTACAGTTAAGAGGGCAGTGGGAGACTTGGGACTGAGGCACGCTTGGTTCACAAGGCTAAAGCATGGCTTCAGCAGCCGTCCTTAGGTCAAGAACCCATTGGTTTGGAGCAGGGGGTTTGGCCCCAGGGGGGGGCTGTGGCTCTTCTTTGTTGACAAGGTCATGACAACATGAGCTGAATCCAGTGACCTGGCACACACATATTACCTCTGGGTAATGCTGCGCATTGCCACAACATATTGCCGCACCTAACTCCGAGGCTGGTGTGTACAGCTGTTCCTGCGGAGCTGGAACGGTGGGAGAATGGATTTCTGCTGCTTGTGCTCTTGGGGAAGGCCATGCATAGAAAGTCCAGCACTGGGCAAGCCAACACGTCTTCCTAAGTAGTGTCTGCATTTTCAGTCTGAGGATTATTTTATTGAAATGACAACAACAAAAAGCTTAAAGCAAGAAGCAATACTGCACTTACACTGGAGATGTGTGATGCCTCTGGGTGCTGTTTAGGTGCCAGCCAAGCAAGCTGCCACCACAAGAGGGGAGCTGCCCACATGTGCCATCACATGTGACAGCCTGGGGAATGGCCAGTGCACTTTGGCAGGGAAACCAATAACTCACCCAGGGACGCAGATCAAGGTGGGTGCACAGGAGAGATTTTATTCAAGCATTTGTGAAACAGGAATAGTCCAAAACACAAACTAAACCACAGCCAAAACCTGGCAGGACTCACTCCTCAACTCTCCAACATGTCACTTTTCCAAATATCCTCCCTCGGTATCAAGAGTTTTTAAAGTGCTTTGGCTCCTCTCTCAGACTGATATATATATATATATATATATATTTGATATTTTCTCTTATTTGCAACAAAATGAAGTATGTAGGAAGGGTACTGAGGTCATGTGCTGCAAGAAACCAGAAGTGTTTAAGGTGCAGTACTCTATTAGAGAAGGGTAAAAGAAGGAATATTGGACTGAGCACGGCACTATATTTAGGAATGATGGTGGTTATAGGTCATGCTGACACACACACACACACACACACACACACACACAGTCTGATGCAAGCATGTAAAGCCAAAAGGCCCCACTACACTTCCCTCCCCTTTACAAACAGGCCAATCAATACACCATCACTTAAGGCCCTGTTTCCCCTCACTGAGCCTGACTCAGCACACTTGGCAGAATAAGAATGCGTGTGGGGTGTGTGTGCGTGTGTGTGTGGAACAGGATGATTGCTTTATGAGAGGGGCTACTGCGTGAGGTTGAAAATTCACCGGCTCTAATCTCTCACTCTCTCTCTTTTTCTCACGCACGCAAACACACACACATTTACACCTAGCAGCTCTACCCCCTTTTCTCCCCTAACCTTCTTTATTCCCCAATAGACTGCTTGACAGCTTCTCATTTACCTGGAGCTCAGTTTAGGGCTGAGGTTGGGCTATATCTGTTTGAAAGCCCACATGGCCATCATCTATCTTATTAAAGTGGAAAATGAACTAATTACAAGGCGGATAAGCAGGGACAAGAGAGGAGTGAGCACCGCTTGGTTCTCAGTGGAGTGTGCTCGGCTGTCCTTCAGCTCTGCACAGAGAAACAGGCCATAAAACAACATCACGCTGCACTGCTGAGAGCAGCAATGCATTAACATGCGCTAAGTACCACTGAGAGCACTGCCGCTCGCACCCCACGCTGCTGTGTGCATGGATGTGACAGTGCCCCTCTAAGTAAGTGTGTGTGTGTGTGTATGTGTGAGAGATTACTTTTTTTTTAACCTTTTTTTTTTTTTTTTTTAGAAAAGAATCTTCCAACTTAAAATGAATGAAAACAGCAAAATGGGCCTGTGTAATATCCTAGAAGCTACATCATTTCATTTGATTTATTTTGACTGAAATGACAAAAACATTTCTTTTTGATAACTGGGGTTATCATGTATCTTACATAACACACACATACACACACGCACACACACACACACGCACACACACACACGCACACGCACACGCACACACGCACACACGCACACGCACACACGCACACACGCACACACGCACACACACACACAAAATGCAAGTCTTCAAACAGAGTTATACACACAAAAAGAGGCTCAAATACAGACATATATAAAGTGCAAATAATCATAGGGGGACAAGAAAATGATTAAAAATATATCTGGTCAGTAAAGCAAGATATATAGAAACAAATACCATTTCAGGGTTTTGTTTAAAAGGTACAAGAGAAAATGTATATAAAACTTCTACAGTTAAAAAAGCATTCATTAAAGCCTAATTTAACCCAGTGAGACAAAAGCATGCGGTAAAACAATCATTCTCCCCAAAGCCCTGGCTCCTTTCATAACAGCCAGATGGGCCCACTGAGGCGCAATCTGATGTAGCGCATATCAGAATTACCATGACGAAACACAGATCTGGAGGTACGGTAAGCATCTCAGCTGCTCTATATCTTATGCGACGCATCCCATCACTGTCCCAGTCAGCTGGAGCCTCTGATACAATAATAAAACCCTGTGAAACACATGCAGATATCAATAAACATCTAAGGACTGCCAAACATGACAAAACGCTGTCAGTATTTAGGTCGGTGTAAAACTGCATGTGATCAGAGTTGAGTTACACAGCAACATAATGGCTATACAGCATAGCACGTTTTATTTCAAACAGGACCAGGAATAAACATCTTTATGCTTCCACATTAACATCATATCAGTGGTTATTTGATCAGTGCCTTGTTCTTCATTTATAAACTGGTTGCTAGTCTGCATTCAATTTTCCCACTCAAACACAAATCACTCATTTGATTAGGGAATAAATATAATGGGTCATTACAAAAAAACAAATAAACATTAATGTATCAGCTCACAGTGCTGAAATAATGGGCCAGTTGAGCAGCAGCCATTGTGCTGTGGAGACCCCTGGAGCTCTGCATCCTCTCTGGGAGAAGCCAGCATAGCAACGAGCAAAACACAAACGCCTCGACTGAGCCTTACATATCCCCAACTCTGTTCCTATAGTGATCTTTTTGTCTCTATCTCTCACTTTGCCTCTCTATCTATGTGTGTACATCTCTCTATCTCTCCCTCTATCCCTTGTTTGAAGGGATGTGAATCTCTGAGCACACGATGATTTGACTCAAAACATGTACAGTAAACCCCTGACAATCACCGGGGTTAGGTCCCAAGAGTACCCGCGTATAGTGAAAACATATATAGTGTATACCCTAAATATGCCCCCAAATATGCTCCCAAAACACTTAAACTCAGCTTAACACATAACCCTCAATGAAAATGCAAAGGTAAACCCGTATTTGTTCTGTACAGTGTACACTGAACTACTGTCTCATGGTGCTAGAATGTAAAATGCAAATGTTACCCCACTGGCGCTTTCTTTGGTATGCGCTGTTGTTTTCTTTGGTATAAGCAGGGTAACTACAGCAATGAATTAAATTTACAGTAACAAAATCACAGGCCTTTAAAAAGAACATGCTCCACGGGGGAAATTCTGGATTGCAGCTGCCAGAGATGGGTCACAGGGCAGCAGCCAATCGGCAGCAAGGAGAAATACTAACATTCTCGGATTGGCTACTTTCAAACCTCCCGCCTCTGACACAGCGGTATTTCACTGTCCCAAGACACACTTTCTTTGTGTTCTCTTGACAGTACCAAAAAATATATTGTTAGATTTTAAATGAAAATGTAGCTGAATTTAGGTTAATATTTCCGTTAGAAAAAATTCGACTTTTCTTAAGAATTTAGCACTAAAATACATAATTATTTAATCATTATTTATTTCCACGAAAAAAGCTGTGACGTTCGGGCCTCGTCTGCCATGCCACCTTATCCTGGTTGTTTATGTTTAGTCTTAGCTCTGAGCAGTGGAGGCTCATTCTGTTTAGGTGCATCTGATTGTCTTGGTAACTCCTGTAAACATAAACAATCCAGCACGAGGACAAGGGGGCATGGCGGACGAGGCCCAGACCTCACAGCTTTTTTTCGTGGAAATATATATTTTTTAATGCATTTTAGTGCTAAATTAATATGAAATATTATTAGTTCAGTCCCCAGAAAAAATCAGCGAGAGACTGAAGCTGCAACTGCTGAACCACAAATATGCAGGGTTTACTGTATTTTTAAATAATTGTCGTGTGTGTGTGTGTGTGTGTATACAGTACTGTGCATAAGTCTTAGACACCGGATAAAAATATGCTTAAAAGCTGTTTACTGCTGGGCAGTTAGTGTTAAAACATTTAGATTACATTTCCTCATTAAAACTAAAATATATATTTTTCATGATTTATTATAAATACATTCATTGTTTGTACTTTCACCAAGTTCAATGGACATCAGCTTACTATAGTTCTTGAATTATTTCTAATAATATTAACATATTATACCTAATTATAATGAATTTGCTCAAAAGTTTTTATACATGGTAACACTGTCCTCTAACCACCTTTGTGTCATTACAGTTCATTTGGTTCTACAGATAGCACTCAGTGACTACAGAATACTTTACAAATACTGTTACAAGTACTGCAAGAGAGACTTGCTGTAAAGTAATGGCCACAGCAGTTTCATATAATAAAAAATCATGTGTAATCTCCTGACAAATCATAGAACTGTAGCTTATTAACAGTCTGCTAAACCAAATTACAATCTTCTGTAGGTTTTGTTTAGGTCAAAGCCTTTTAGGATATGCTCAGATATCTTTAATTTTTAATTCTATCTCGTGTTCTGGGCTGTATTCACTTATACAAGCAAATGTGGTTTAGTAAGATGTGTTTGCATCACATATGACAGTAAACAACAGTACTGTTGGACTTGCATGCAGGGCCTGTCAATCAAAAGGTGGCAACGAATCTACTGAGATTCACACCCACACAGAAATGCAAATGGACGACAGGGAAAAATTGAAAAGACTTATTTTAACGTCCATTTTCAGGGCGGGTTTGTAAAGTTACAGAAAATGCATGAAATTTGCTAATTTTGGTAAGAAATGAACTGTGCCCAACTGTGCTAGGTCCTTGAGAAATTGACACTGTTCCAGTTGTCACAATCAAGAATCTAGAACCTAATGTTCTAGAATTCTGCTGGAGCATAAAGCAAAAAAGACTTTCTTGTTCCAGGCTTGATCTCCCGCACCGCAACCTCTGCCACATTGCTTCTGTGACTGTCTCAAGTGGACACTCCACAGGAGAGCGGAGAGAGAGGAGCTTCTCTTCGCAGCTTGTGCACTTTTGCTTAGGCAGCATGAGGTAAAAAATCTGGGCCTGGTGGTCTCCGTGATTTGCGAGTGCACTGGGCTGTGTGTAATTGCCGAGTGGGTGGAACGAAGATCATCGGGGACACGTGGAGTAAAACTGGAAACGTGTAGGCAGAGATTTAGTCACTCACAGACGGGGGGTCAAAGCTTCAGCTGAAACAGATGGAAGAGGAGGAGGAGGCAAGCTTCTGGCACAAAAGCAGAAAAAAATGTTATATTTCTTGGCCTTATTAGCCATAATGTAGGACTAGCTTTCAGCATGTAATCACCCTTCAAGCCAGCTTAGTGGCTACCATTGTTTAAAGGAGCAGTTATAAGTTATTACCTCACATTCTGATTAGCAGCAGTTTGAAAGACAAAGCTTTTCATTACTTATGCAATTGATGGAGTTACGTTTGTTTCAGAACGCATTAATGCAATGAGTGTAATACCTGTAAATCCATGAACTGCTGAAGCAGTGTAGGGGCACATGGGACACAAGCTACTGTGGGGTAAAATCTATTTTTTTATGCATTACACATGTTCAGCCACTTTTTTGTACTACCAAACACGTCACCCGTTTGCATTCAGATGATGTTTCTCATTTGCTGGACCATAAAATTAACCTTTTTGATTACTGAGTTATTTTAATGTTGGTATGAGTCACAACTGTATGATTTTAATCACCTGTAATATCATACCATTCTAAAGCATATAATGAACTCAGCAAGAGTTAGCCAGCCTAAAGTACAGCTTCCACATGGAAGATTTAGTCTCTCAAAATAAACAATGATAGAAGTTTAAATTCCCCTGGATATAATGTAAATCCAACATCACCAAAACTCTGCAATCAGAAAAAAAATCTGCAATTCTGATGCATAAATTATTATGTATATAGTTTGAAAAGTTAATTCAAGCAACACAGAACTATATTGAATTCATTGTGCTTGCATCAACCAAACTTTTGTAGCCAATGTTACAACTAGCTCCTCAGACTGTCAATATACCTGGCAATTGCATCAAGAGCTTAGGCAGACAGTCCTGTAACATATGTTGAAGAGTTCTAAAAGCAGCTAACCTTTGGTGCGCTCTGATGTTGCACTAACAACTGATTCAAGAGGTATTGATTCCTGACAGTTTGTCTAAATCAGAGCATCTTGCAATGCTGCCATGTGTTCCTCTGAGCTAGCAGGATTACTTCTGCAAAGCTTGATGCTTCTGAGCCAGACTGAAAGATATTGACTTGTGAAGAAAATGCTCCCCTACACTCCATCAGTAAGGGAAGGTGATATGGCAAAAGTACATAACAAGACTTCAAAATGATTTTTTCGTAACTGTAGCAACAAGAGAAGTGTGCCATGTTTTAAAACCGATGGGTACCACAAGCCTTTTAAAATAATATGATGGTCAATATCAGCAATGAAACTAGGTACCAACCAATGCTGATTCTTTAAAAACTACTAAGCTTTAAAATGAGCTCTTTTTGATTAAAGCACTTCATGTGAGACGATCATCTAAAAGTAGCCTATCATTCTCAACTTACTAAAACACCTCACAGTAAGAAATAACAACATGACAGGACACAGTGTGAGTGTGCTATTTTAGGATAAATGTGTTACAGGATTAGATGAGATTTGTTCTTTTTTCCCTCCAAATGCAATTTAGCATTTTGCTGATATTGGCCCGCATGACACTTCATGCTAAATCTGGGTCTTCTCTAGCGGACAACAACAGTTTGTTCTTCATAATTTCATTTTTTTTAAGTTTTATAATTATTTGATAATTATATGTAGTTGCTCAGTGCTCTAGAAATACTAATGAGGTCATATGAGTACATACTAAAGACAAACATACTATAACATAACACTAAAATATTATCATCAGCTTTTCCACTCTAGTCACATGTAATAGAAAACTGTCCAAGTTCAAGTGTTCCACACCAGCCATTTTCTTATAAGGGCCAGCTCTGGGCCGTGTTCGCTAATCTTTTTACCTGGTGTGTGGCCGTTTGAACAAGCTGCAAAACGCTGCTGAAAAATGCATTTGCTCAGAGTGTAAAGGAAAGCATCTCCAAGTCGTCTTCACGTTATTATTATTATTCAGCAGTGCTGGTGTAAGGTGGAGTGAAAACCGGGCACTCTCACAATCCATATCCTCAATCTCACTGGCCATTAAAGGTTAAAAAGGCTCGAGACAAGTTCATAAAAAAATGAGAAGACTGATGAGATTAAAAGAGAAGAACAGAGGTTAGGCAGCGTATTGCCTAGAGCAAGTTGGCCCCAAAGACCTACATCAAGCGGGGCTCAACCTTTCAGCAGAAGAGTGAGTTTGGATCAGTCAGAGCTGAGCCAAGATAGCGCCTTGCCTTCTGTGAGTGTCATGAAACAATTTGGGGGCAACAGCACATGCCATGTTGATTCACACCATCTATTAGGATACCAACATATGGAGAAGCAGCAAAGTCTTCACTTGTGATTACAGTAATCATCTTTTTTAAAGTACAGTGAGCTTACGCATGTCTAAACAAGACTATACATAATTACTACAAAGCATTTTGGTAAGAACATTTGCTTATTCTGCCCTATTTTGGCCATCACATATAGATAAACATGGATTTGTAAATTCAACTGTAATAAATGGTTCAATAAGAAAGCAGATTCACATTATTTTCCATTTACTCCAGATGTGGTCAATCAGTCAGCATGTTTGACACTATTGATTACATCTAGGGTGAGTAGAAACTTGTGTACGTTTGTGCTTTCCTTTCAACTGTACTATTTCATTGAGGTGCATTTCTTGCCAAGACAAGCATTCGGAACACATCGCTTACATAATACGTATTTCATTTTTACTTATAGAAAAGCACTGCAGATTGAATGAGACATTCTTATGTCTAAGGCCAACACTTCCAATGTTTTGTCAACTAGAGTTGTACAAACATGCCTTGCCTTGGGCTGTGGAGTATTGGCACTGTCTTCTCTGATGGATGATGGAGCTCCATGTAATATTTTTGGGATGAACTGAAGTACAGTTTGTGATCCAAATCTAACCATTTTACATCAGTACCTGCCATTACTAATGCTCTCATGCAAAAAAAAAAATTACTCACAGCAATGTTCCAACATATAAAGCTTTCACCGATGAGTAGAGGCTGGAAAATTTAAATTCTTGATTTTAGAAGAAACACACAGTTTACAAACCATGGGACATGGAAGTGTGTATGTTTTCGAAAGGCAGTTTTGTCCTTCTGAGTCTAAATCTTAGTTGTGGTTGGTAGGCAGAGAGGAATAAAAATGAAATGAAGGTGGGTAAGTGCTGGCTGAGAGGTGCAGTATAAGGTCGTATGTACGTGTGGTGATTGCTCTTATCTCAACTGGCTCATGCGCTTTGTGCACGTAAGAGATGAGAAAGGACTACATTAAAAAGAGAACGAACAAATGGACTGTGCAATTAGCTAAAGCATGAAAAAAAAAAAGGCCAGCGTCAAAAAGCAATCTTCTTAAGAGTGCCTGGTGATGTGAGCGCAACCTATAAACACAACAGGGCACTGATGCACACAACAAAAATGCAGAACGAGGCATTTAGTGTACGGGTCAAATGTTAATCATGTTAAATGTTAATGCTTTTCCCTCTCTCTGTTTTCTTGCATATGTTTGATTTAATCTGACTGCCCAGATGTTTTATCCCAGCTACAACAGAATGCAATAACATGTGCACGTACATCTCCTCTTTCTGACAGGTCTATTGCAGTTAATTTGCTCATGCATTTGGACTATTCCATCTGCTCTTTTATGTCATTCCTCCGTCGAATAGCGAAAAGATGTGTGGATGGGCATGAAGTCAGGTGATCTAACAAGCTCCCTGCTGCTGTTCTCTCCACTGAACTTGATGTAGACTGCACTAGCAACCTCATGGCTGCTAATATAGCTGTGATCAATAATGAGTCCCAACATGTTTCAATTGAATCTGAAAATGTCACTGGAGACCATGCATCAATAATTATGGCGCAGATGGGAATAGAATCGCAGCGCTCGATGGCATAGGCTACAGACCGTTTTACACACATTAGCGGTGCTGCTGGAGAGGTTTGATCTCAGTATGAGAGTGCCCCCCCACATTTCCATTAGACAGCATGACTCTGATCTTATCACATGCCTGCCCTGCTCTAACTTCATGGATATTATCATATTTCAAGGGGAACTACAAGTCAAGCTTCGCATTAGACACTGCCTTGTTACTTTAAAATTGTTATGGATTGAGACAGGCCTTCAAAAATCTCTACAGAGTCCACATACAGCAAATAAATAAACATTAAAAGAAAGGAACACATTTTACAGGCCTTCCTTTTCAGCAAAGGAATCAGAAATGCTTTCTGTGTGACCAATGCTGACTCTGTGCTAAAATATTAACACCAACACTCTAAGAATGATAAAAGGCATTATTCAAATGGGCATAATTTACACTGCCTTCAGTCAGTGACAGGAAGATGTTATCTATGGGAAATATTGATTAAATTCAGGCTATAAATGCCCATGTGATGACTAAACTGTGCTATGCATGTTAAACTACAAACAGACTGAGAAAAAAGGCTCTGCAGTAAATTCTGCAATACTTAGAGCCAAGGCTGTAATATATGTTATATAAATGTCCAGAAAGGCAGACCATATCTCACTGAATTGGTACTATTAAAGCCAGATTCTTTGCTGTTTAACCCTCTTTGTTTAGGTCAGCTTAGTACCCTTTTGACTAAATAGTCAGGTAGTAATGAAACTTCTATTACATGTTCCTTTTTTACTCTTTATAGCAAAGAAAGTGGCTAGTTGACCATGTCTCATCTACCACCACTCAGTACAGGTTGAAAGTGTCAAAAGTGCAAATGTCAATCAGGGAGCATTCAGACTGCTCAATGGCTGCATATATTACTATGAATGAGCATCATAGCACAAGTACTTGTCAACTGCAGTCTGTAATGTTGGCCCTAACCATCAGCCACTAGGAGAGGTGAAAGACACGATAAATTCAGTCCTACAATCTGTTCTTGAGTGGAATCAGGAAAGAAATTTGACTCTCAAATCCAGCTTCTGAGCGCACATGTCAGCACCATCTAGACTGATTGCCTGGCATTCAGATTTGAATAGAATGTGAAGTGCAATGAAAACACACAGAGTGCTCGGCACAGATGGTGCTTGGAGGCTGAAAGAGCCACTGAGAAATGTAGCCATGAGACATGAGCAAGGAAGTCTTCTTCCAAAAGCAAGTGTTTAAGAAACAGACAGCACCGAGGCCAAGAGATGAGAGGTTACTGCAGAATTCTGATTTAAAAGCGCAGTTGCTGATGGGAGAGAGATGTACAAACGATCTGATCCATGTTGCTTCCCTCCATGTCCCAGAACCTGCTCTAACCTCAAATAAAGCGAGTGAGCGGATGCCAATAAAAGCTTGGACCAGGCATCGAGAAACAAAATCGGACTGGATTGTCTTTGGAATCTTGAGGCAAGCGGCGCCAAAAGACACAAGGAGAGGGAAAGGAATAAAAGGGCGAGAGCGGAAAGAAAAACCTGCCCTCCTCCCCCGAGCCTCTCACACTTGCTTAACTTACAGCCCCCGTGTTTCTTAAGGGCGTAAGCCCTGAGGCTGCGAAAACTACATTCGCCCATTGCTTATGACAGATGTTAAGTTATAAATCTGAATACAGCTTAATGTGCTTGGCTGGGAACAGTCTGCAGGGACAGCGTCTGCTCTTGGATGGACGGATGAAGGCCTTTCAGCGTCCTGAACCTGCAGTGGAGGATGGAATGTGAACCTGCAAGATTTTACCTAATGGCTTCTCCAGCTGCCAGGCCTCCGGTCACCACAGTGCTGCATGGTGACCGTTCAGCCCCAGCGCTCACGTTTTACACACCCTCCGCTGCCGCTCATGCACCATTAACCGAGGGACGGGAAAAAACGCAGGCTGTTGAGACGCCGGGCCTATGGCCCCAAACACACACACACACACACACACACACACACACACACACACACACACACACACACACACACACACACACAC
>JBBPDC010000156.1:7087178-7102948 GCA_037974485.1 Hemigrammopetersius urotaenia | reverse complement strand
CACACACACACACACACACACACACACACACACACACACACACACACACACACACACACACACACACATACACATTTTAAAAATACACTTTTCTCAAAGATCCTTTTTTAGTGACTTTATCTTTAAAAGAGTAAGTGGCAAGGCTAATCTGTAGAAAAGAAAGTGAGAAGCACCCTGTCCTTTTCTTTCTTGGCCCGTCATGTCCTCAAGGACACCCTCGGAAATGGCACGTGGCACTGCTGGGGTTTGATCGTGAATCCCAGTAGTTTGGACTCACCTCTGTGCCGTCTTTGCAGAGAGCGCCTGGAGGGAGGGACTGAGCGGTTCATTTAAAATTGACCCCCGACTGAATTACAGAGTCCTTCAGAGGAAAGGCATTATTAGTCACTAGGCCATTACCCACTCTGTGCTAAAGACTAGTACTGGCGGAAATGGCTCCACTACCCAATTTTCTATTGGACAGTTGATTTGTTGAATACATTTTAGTTTAAATATTTGACTTGAAGTTTAATAATGTATGTGCTTCATGAGCTTCAAACTGAAGGGCTGAGGAAAAGTCAAAGTGGTGCCATTTACAGTTTGAAGTCACTACTTGACTTACTAAACTTGACTCTATGACTACTTGAGCATTAGAGTATTGGGGTGTCGAATTAATGCTTAATTTTAATCAGTTTATTACAGACAAAATAGCAGGATTCAGTGCTACCTAGCGTTGGGGTTAGTGGTTCATAGTGATTAATATTTTAAAAGCTCTTTTGACTGTTACATGTACTTTTTTGCCCCTACATGCTGTATTCGGTGCACTGTTCAAGGCCATGTGTGTGTATTTTGCTACTCTGGTGTCTGTAACTTTGCAGTCATTACATAAGCAATTTCCTCCAGGATCAATAAAGTTTTCTGATTCTGATTCTAAAATGCCTTTTTTTCTGCAGTCAGAAAGCTATCTGAAGCTAGGAAACATCAGCACTGTCCAGACATCACCACAAGCTGTTAGCATGGCTCTACTTGAAGTAACCTGTGCCCTGCTTCACTGTAGCATTTCTCTGTGTTAGAACCTGACTGTATAGGTCCGGTGTTCTAATGATTGATGTTGCCGTGTCTAAAAATGCTCTTATATATATATATATATATATATATATATATATATGTATGTATGTATATATGTATGTGTATATATATATATTTCTGTGGGTTGGTTCATCACAAAATGTTCACACATTCTCCTGATGTTTTCAAAAAGTAAAAAAATTAGATGACAGGAACAGTATATATTATCCACACATCCCATCAGCTTGGGCTTCTGATATATGCTCTCCACCTTATTCCCAAAACCCAAGGAGTCAGAAAGTCTCTCGCGCGGGTCTTTAAGGATGCATGCCAAGCAAGCGTCATGTGAATGTGCACTAATGGAGGTCTTTGGAAAAATGGCTGTAGAATGGACTAGACAACCTCTAATCCCTCACCATGGCTCCACGCAGCCTCTCCTGCCTTGCTTGCATCTAATATATGATCAATACAGCAAGTGAGTAGTGTTAGCTGCAATTAGGAGACAATGCACCCTAAAGCTTTTTTCAGCATTCTTCATCAGTGGGAATGCGCAATGGGGGGGATAATTGGGTATTGACGAAAGGGTGTGAAAGGCCTAAGATAGCACACCAACACATATACACACACACACACACACACACACACACAAGCACTCACTCACCAATTTGCTGTCATCACGAGGCTTCAATAATACTGTTCACTGACCATATAATTGAGCACTTGAGAAGTGAAAACAAAGCCATGCCAGCCGAAGTGGTTGCTTTAGATATGGCAAAACAGTTCACCATGCGAACAGGGAATGTACTGGAAGACATTAGCTGTGCTTTATACTGCAAGGTACAGATACTGCATAGGTGCATTGTGTCGCGGCTCACAACAATTTTTGTTCACCAAGAATTGAGGGAAAATGCTGAGAAATGTCCCCCTTTTACTTTAAAAAAAAGCTATTTTGTTGTAAAGGACTATAAACGCCAAGATGATTTTAGGTTCATGTTCATTTTATTGACAAAGCTTTACTATAGAGTATTATTATACAACCTGTGTGTGCACCTTGACACAGCTGAATTCTTTCATTTGAAGGGGTGTCTGAATACTTTTTCATGGTGTATAAATGATTTTCTGTATATATGCACTTAATTACAGTCCATCCCAATGAAATATTTAATTTTCATCAGTAAATGTGGCAATAATACTACACAACTTTGGTTGAGGATAGATTTGCAGTCCTTCAGTGCACATCTGTCTACAATTATTAATTAATATAATTTAGTAAATCAATGTATTTATTTATTTGTAAGTTTCTTCAGAATCAGTTTAGTCTCTCCCTCCCTTCCTCTTGTAAACTATATGTTATGCTGGTTATCTATACTTTCTATGTTTCTCTCTGTAAGTTTCAATAAAGTCAGCAATGTGTTTTAAGATAATTCATAAACTTCGTTTTCCTTGTGATGACAAATTCATCAAAGTCATTCAAACGTTATGAGATGATTGAGTGTATCAGTGATTATTAATTTTCCCTGCCATGCAGGTCAGACGAAATTTCATACAGATGAAACAATTTGAATACACAGTGCAGTGTGATGTTTCATTCACGTTGGATTCACATCCAGAAAGCCTCTGTGTCCTCACTTAGTATTCATGTATGCCATCTACTGGTTAGTACTGGAATTGCCATTGAAAGGTGCAGCATACGCTGGACTGTAGAGACCCGATGAAGTTGAATCAGCTGAGGAACCATTTAGACTACTTTGTTTAATTGGTTCAACTGGGGATTTCAAAGTCTGATATACAATCCCTCCCCTTTTAGGAAGCAACTGGACATTTGGTTATTCGAGTTTTTGGCCAGTTATGTGACTTTGCTAGTTCATTAGAACTCTGGATAAAAGAACCAGATGTATTTACATAGGAAGTTTGCTGTAGGCTCTGATAGGGGCAGAGACAAAAACAAGTCATTAGGTCTGTCAACATTGCTAACAAGCAAGAATGCACTGGAGCTTAACAATATCAGACATATGCAAAACTGTAGAGAACCAAAGTGGTAGACGACTAAAAAATCCTTTTGATCCTGAAAAAAAAAATCAAATACACCACCTGGAATGTAGACATGCATGGCCTGCCAATACAAATAATAAGCACATAATGTGCAACTGGTAAACGGCTAGAACACAAGACCAGTTAAGAGTTCTAGGGCAAGGTCTGTTGGGCAGGCGACAGTCTTTAACAGCACAAAAGAAAGAGGAAAAAAGAAACACATGTTGTGTGGAAACATGAGCAGGTATTGTTGCCAGGTGAACAGGTTCTAGCTCGCCTATATGAGCACTCCAGCCCACGTTATAGCAACTGTGTGTTTTTTAAAGACCAACATGTCAGTCTGGCCTGAGTCCCAGTGGGTCTGCATTTCTCTTACTGAAGACGGGACTGAAGGTAAAAAGGCTGCAATACAAGCAAGAAGCAAAAATGAAGCAGAGGAGAATGAGGCATAATTTAAAAAGTAAAATGGATATTTTGTGTAGTAAATCAGGCTCTAGTAGAATACGGTCCATAGCAATGTCATCTGCAAATTTGGACAACAATCTGACAGAAGATTCTTGAGATAAATCATGTTTTGTACCATAAAAGTTACTTTTATAGTACTTACTTTACCATAAATGCAACTAGTATTATTTTATTTATTGTCTTAGTATTGTCTAGAGCTAGACAGGTTAAAATACAGGTTAAAAAAGGGTCAGTTTTAATTTAAATGCATAGATTCATCATGTCACATGAAGAAATTATATTTATTGTGTTGATATTTGCTCTTATATTTGGCGATCAAATTACATAAGATGGCAATTATTTTAACCAAACATATATATTTTGTTGCTGATATTTTTATGTATGTAGGTTGGACAAAAGCATGTCTGGGTCAAACAACCCAGAACTGCACTGAATCAGTTGTGGTTATTGGTTTACCAACTGTGACTTTTAGGGACAGTTACAGCTAGGCCTGATTATGACTATGGGGTTATGTTGTAATGTTTGCATCTTTTGTTGCAGGAACCAAAGGTTTAATTTATAGCACAGATCCAGAGATTGCCTGTGATAAACTGGCAACCTGTCTCAGGTGTGTCTCCTTCTGCCCTATGACTGCTGGGATAGGCTTCCAGGACCACCCTGGTTAGGATAAGCGGCTCAAAAAATTAGTTGATTTAAATGGAAGTTGCTAGCATTTTTTAAATAATATTTCTTGCCTAAATTATAAAATTATTATGAAAAAGCAAAGCAAGTTAAGTTGTGCCCTACAAGCCTGGCTGTGTGATCTCTGTACATGGTAGTTAAACAACCATCAATGGAAAAAGACCTATAGGAAAATTTGTCCCATTCTGTTTGGCTCAATGCATGGTTTTAAATGTAAACACCCTCAAATAAAAGCTGTCATTGTGCATTTTAACATCATATTTGTTTATTCCAATGAACTGGAGTACAGATCAGCACAGCTTCTTCCACTCTCCAGTAACTTACAGGAAGCACTGAAGCTCTCCGTTCCAAACAGTGAGCAGCAGCAGAGAAAATGTGTATGTGGCATTTGGCTTGGTCCAGTGCCCGTGCTATGCTTCGCTCTCAGCACGCCTGGGAAACCCACAGACCAGCTCATGCCTCCTCCTGCCATAACCAGGGATTCCGCCCAGCCAAACAATTAGCAAAGTGAACTCCATGCCACTGTCAGTGCCAGTTGCATAACTTAAATTTCACTCAAATTGACCTGTTTGGTCAGAGAAGCAGAGCCCGGTACTGTGTTCCACAGGAGGCACTCTGCCTTTATTGAAAAGTAGGATTCGGCGAGAGCATTAAATGAAGACATAAGACGGCCGCAGAGATGTGGATTAGCCCACGCTTTGTTTGGACTTGAAAAAAAGGGAGGGTGTGGACACTAAATGAAATGTTAGCACTGGCCCACGTCCTGGACACGGTTTGAGCAGCTCCTGGATTGGCATGAGGAAGGAGGCACTTAAAAAAGAAGAAGAAAGGAAAGATAAATAAACATGGAAGAACCCCAGCAGCAGAGAGAGCTCATCATCATCATCTTATAACCAGCAGTTATGGCCCGCTGTGCTTTCGGAGCCTCCAAATGTTTCTGAGCACAGAAAACATCACTAAATACTGAGAGCAAGCATTCGTTCAGCCAACACACACACACACACACACACACACATACACACACAGTGTCCACAGACAGCGTCTCCTACAGCAGAAACGAGACCTAATTGCATGCACTGCTTTGAATAACACGTAAACACAGATTCACAACCCTTCCTGCTTTATTCTAAATGTCATTTAAGAGGGGCTCCCATAGCATGCAATTTAGCAAGCTAATAATGAATCATTAATCATTGTGTTGTGGGGAAGCTAGAACAGCTGGCCTTAAATCAGCAATTTCACTTCACTGTGGTGAATCCCCCAATCTTTCAACTAAACCATAATAGACAAACCAATACAGTACAATGGAGTATGAACGTGGTTTATACATTGAACACCATATTTATATTTATAAGTTTATACTCATCCATTCTATGCATTTTATCCCCCTTACAAAAAAAGAAGTAAACTTAATTAAGAGTTTATTCAAAGTACACAAAGAATACTAACCTATGAATACATTTTAAATGATTCTTTATCATGCTAATACATGATAAAGGGTAAAAGGTAATACATTTGAATGGACTGTGCTTAAACAAGTTTACTTTATTTTTTCATATAAGTATATTTTTAGGTATAAAGTTCACTTAATGTGTCGTGATACAAACTAGACTTAAATTCGTGTATTTATTCATTCCATAGTATACAAATATATTTTTTCATATCAGCTGTAATAGAATGTATTAGAAATGGTGTCTTATCAGGTGATAAAGGCAATAGATGTTGACCCAGTTTAGGACAGATAAGCACACTACTGGCTCCTTAGGGTTGCAACTGTTTAAACTTGGCTCTATTATCAGAAAATTGAGTCATGGCCGACGACATATGTTACTGGATCTATACTAGCTTCATTCTCACATTATTAGTGTCATAGACTGACCAAGGCCTAGATGTATAATTTGTATAATATGTATAGCAATTTAAGTCCATTAGAATATGGAACACCAAGGATTTCGAGCTGTTTATGAAAAATACAGAGCATATTAAGCATATTGAACTGTGTGTGAAAAAATGCCCATTTTATTTAGGTTTAGCTGCACCTAAAGTTGCATAACCAAATGCATTTCAGACATATTTGATCATACTTGAATTACAGCTTAAATACACTTACATAACTGACACAAGGGGCTAGAGGCGAATAACTTAAGCTCCTCTTTGGCTGCTCCAGAGGGCCCCATTCTACTAGTGGTGCTGTACTGATGTGGTCTATTACACTAGCTTAACTACCTAAATGAAAAGTGACAAAGTCATAAAAGTTAATTAATTTTAAGAGGTTCTCCGGTAGCTTGTAACTTTGAATTAGGTACAGCTGGCCTTTTAGTATTTAAAATGAACTACAAGACAAAACAACATACAAAACAACAAGCCATAATTTCCAGGAGGCCCTGCATGGGATGTTGACAGGCTTGCATTTTCTGCATGTTATATGTGAGTCAAACACTTATAAAAGACCTTCAACTAACCTCAGGTCAAAAACAGGAGACAAAAGGGGAAAAGAGTGTCTCTGCTGCAGCTGTGAAGTGGGCGTGTGTAAATGCCATGTTGTCAGTGGGTGTGCTTTGTAGTAATTTAGAGCTTCCTCTGGTACAGGCAACTGCCTATTTATGTGCGGGACAGGAAGTGCATGGGTGCGCGAGCACATGTGTGTGATGGTTCAGCAATCTAATGCTCCTCTGCAACTTCACTCAGCTCCAACGGAAAGCTGGGCATTCGGTTCCAGCAGAAGAGCAAAATCAGTCCTCTTCAGGCCTCTCTCAAACCGTTTGCTCCTTTAGCTGTACTCTGTCCCCGCCGACCTGTCAACCCTGTCGTTTCTTTATGAAATCCATCTGAGCTGCTGCCTGAGGAAGCGAACCAAGACTGAGTGGGCCGGGGAGGAAGTGTCACTGCAAACACTTTCAAACAAACCCAAATTGAGGAAGCCAATGATTTATGTAGTTTTAGTAATGCTCCTTAAAATAATACTAAGACATTTCAGCTGTGCTTTTCTGTTCCAGGGCTTTGAATAAAATGATAAAGTGAAACAGCATCTTTTCAATAAAGGGCTCATACACTGCATTATTTTTCCTTCAAGGTGGGTTTACATACTAAATTCAGTCATAATTAGCTTTTGGGCCCTTTTTCAGTCTGTCATTTTCCCTTAGAATTAAACAGGTCGTTTTACTTTGTTCTGATTGGCTGCCCTGTACTGCACGAAATGGGCGAGGCTAAGCCTTTATACCACTCATTGTCGGAGTCGTGAGAATTTATTTGTTTACATGACAACAGTGACTTTAAAATGAATTAAGCTGTTTTTGCAGGAAATTTTGAACAGTATCTGCATCGAAAGAGGAATTAGAGGGGAGGAATTATGATGGCTGTAATATTTGTTGGCCATCTAAAACAGTCCAAATTCTGACTTTAAAAATGCAATTTAATCATACTTACAACTTATACGATCGTATGCAATGATCTTACTGCCACGTTTTTCATTAGGCTGTATGATGACATTTCACCACGTGCTTTTCCCTCCTTGTCCAGCAGAGGGCGCAGTAAGCATAAAGATTCGTTGCATCCAAAGTCAATTCCGCCCCCACTAGGAGAGAGGAGGGTAATCATCAGCAGCCTGCTTCATAATGACTTCAACTGTGTGATGTTCACTTTGGGCCCAGCAGGGTCTTAAATATCACACAGCAAAGGGATGAATCATCTAAATGGTGATATCAAGTAAACGGGTGTGGATTCCCATCCCTGTTGAGAGGATGCACACATGCAAATGCTACAGCTCAGGTTGTAAACATTAAAACGTGGCTCAAGGTAATAGAGAGATGGAAAACAAAAGATCACAGCATTCGGTACCAGATTCTTCGTCCTTCCTCCACCCCTGGAAGGAAGCTGTTTCGCAACAAAGAACATTCATAGCTTCGCTGACATCCAGATTATACAGAATTCTGTCTACACCCTCTATGATCACACAGGATAAAGAAAGCAAACTACAGGGAGGTTGATGTAGGGGTCAGTTGTACAACAGACACACATACGGTATAGCAGGCCTGGGCAGATTAGTGGTTTTTGACAGAGCAGGATGAAGAGTTCATTGGCGCATGCTGCCAGATGCTGTGGTGGGGGCACATCTGGCACAACAAATGCACAAATCTATTTCAGGAGTCAGAGATTTGCAGGATAACTGCAAATACCATGCTAACATGCACTGTAGGGGACGAAATACCCATTCTGTACCCAGCCTACATATAGTATATAAATACACACATTATATATATACATATACATAATGCTATATGCTATGCTATATATAAAGCATAAATTATGAAAGGACAGACCTACATTTTAATATTGTACAAAAACTAATTCCTAATTCTAAATATGATGCGCAATAACACACATACAATTTATTAAAATGTATGCTTGTATTATAACCTATTTAGACCTTATATTCACAATATAGCTATGTACTCCATCTGCATATCTGATCCCCCAGTCTGCTACCCTTCCTGCAGCAGATCACAAAAAAATACCCCAACACATAAGTCTTCAAATCTTTATCTGTGGGATTATCCTCTTGTGGGCTCTAGGCATATTTAGCAGCTCCCACACCAATGAGGACTACTACTAAAGACAAAATGCTTTAAATTAGGAATTTTTACAAATGCCATAATGTAATATTAAGTGTATATATGTTCACATACACACACACACACACACGTTTCTAACAGCTGGTGTGCTGATGAAGCATCACCACCGCAATGTGAGATGTTTTATAATACCTTTGTGCAATATATAACCACATGTACCAAGCTTGTGCATCTAATACAGATTAATGCACTTAGTAGAATGCTAAGGAAAAAATAAGGAATATAATTTTGTTCAGTGTGCAGTTCACAATTTATTTACTGAATAAATTTGGACAAAACACCAAAATCAGTTACATTACAATCAGAGCATCTGAGGCAGATATCCCACCATGCATGCCCACCCCCCCTTCGAAAAGAACAAAAGAAAAAAACAAAACAAACCAAAAAAAAAATCTCCTTCAACATTAGCACCTAATCAGCACCAACTAAAGCATTGGCAGTTCATCCTACCAAAAAAATGCAGATTTTAAAAATAATAATAATCCTATGCTTACAGAATCTATTTAGACTTGTAGCATTTTTTAAACTGTTTGCAAAAAAAATCCAGAAAAGAAAGGGGGAGGGGGAAAAAGCCCCCGCACCCTCCCTGCTAGGCAGGCTATAGCATTCAAAAAGGGCACATGCCATTGACTAGATATCACAATTTCAAGTAACATTGATATACGACAAAACATGTCCACATGTACCCATTCAGAACATGATCATTTCACAGAACCTACGCAGGCAGTAGAAAATTAACATGAGGTACTGGAGACAGTGTAGTCGTAGTAACATCATTTTACGTTTGTGGAGTCGAAACCTAAAAAATAACCAAAAAAAAAAAAAAAAAAAAAACCCCAAAAAATTTCAAAAATAAAACACTATCGGCATAGGTGGTTTTGGGGCACAAATACTGGCACTAAAGTTAGATTTTTTTTTTCTTTTCTAAACCTTGGGACAGTCTTTAATGCCTTAACCATGAAAACTGTCCTGTGTCAAAAGTATTGCCTACAATATCTGTGGAAACTGGAACTGAAAACCCTGCAAGTATTTTTTTTTAAATATAGTAGTTGTTATTTTAAATTAAAGAAGAAAATAAAGATTTTTCATCCGTGCAGAAGAAAGAAATTAAAATTAAACAGACGCTAGTCTAGAGAGCTGGAATGGACCGTTCACCTAGCCAAGGCAAGTCAAGTGCTCGTCACATTTGGAGGCTCAAGGAGAAAGGTTCCGTTCAGGTTAGAGCAGAAATAAGCAGCAGTAACGGTTTAAGAGAAGAACAGAAATAGCTTAATGCAATACAAAGAGCTGACTTAGTGCAGCCTTACATGAATGACAGAAACAATGCAAGTGAACATAATTACACAATGAAGGGAAATCAAGCCTGAAGAAAATAAATGACATATTTCTACTGATAGCCGGCACATACATTTTATAGTATTGGCCTATAAGGCTATGAAAGAGCAGAATGGTGTAAGTAATATACTTAAAAAATGACGAAGAATAAATATAGATACAGCCAACAAAATGCTTTCAAAATAAAGTCCATTATCTGGAGACAATGTCATCAAAACTCAGAACAGGAGTGGTTGCAGTTTGAATCATGGTTTTGATCTCCTTGGCTGAGGTCTCCTGTGCCGTTGCGTTTTTTGTTTTTTTGTAGCTTAATGTGACTCGTACGTCTCATGAGCACCACTTAAAATAAAGATAAAAAACTCAAACTAATGATAGTTGTAAGTCTTGCTACATTACTGAACATTAACATTTGCATTGCCCCATCGCTCTTGTTGAAGGTGCTCTACACCATCAAGCCAGAACATCCCAGGTTTCTCGATGGAATGAGATAAAGATAGACACCTTTGCAATGAGTGTATTAAGTTACCTTTTTTTTGTCATCTAAAACACGTGGCAAATGGGTTTTTTTTTGTGCTGCTCAGCTAAAGTACTGCTCTAGCTCTTCCTCCATATTGGCCTCTGGCACCATCTGGTCCGCTTCACGCTCTGCCCTGCTGTGGCCCATCCCAGCCTGGCAGGTGGTGGCCAGGAACCAGGGGTGCTCCAGGATCTCCCGAGAGGTCAGACGTTCGGCCGGCTCACGCCGGAGAATGCTGCGTATCAAGCAGCGGGCCTTGGGTGTTAACGTCTCAGGGATGCTGAACTGGCCGCGGCGGATCTTGCTGAAGAGCAAGCTGGGTTCCACGTCATGGAAAGGGTAGCGGCCAATGAGGATAGTGTACAGCATGACGCCTAGACTCCACACGTCCGCCGCCTTCCCCGAGTAGCTGCCACTAGCATTGAGGATCTCTGGGCTTACATAGGCTGGACAGCCATGTTTGTCTGAGAGAGAGTCATCACTTCCTTCCAAGAGGTATGTATCTTCCAAACTCTCCAACTTGACATGGCTCCTGTGGACCCAAAAGAAAAGAGGAAATAAAAGGGTAAGCTTCAGGGCAAGCTACTATTTAAAGCAGTTTCATTCTGACAGCCAAACATATATTGGATGACAAATCCCCATGACAGTACAAATAATGAAAGAAATGACTGCCCCAGGATGTTCCCATCAGTATAAGGGACAAGAAACAAGCCTTCTCTCAAGGAAACAATGATCCCTTCTCTGAATTTTAATGAAAGTGGATGGTACAGCAGACTCTATAGTATACCCACAACCATGCCTACGCCCTGCTTTGTAAAAGAGGGAACATGTAAAATCGTCAGAACCCGGAGACCTGAGAAAATGACATAGCTCACGGTGGATTGGTTCAAATGTAATACGGGAAATCCCTGTATTCTCGATAAAATTCAAGAACACGTTTCAATGATCCATAGCCAATCTGTAACTCTTCTGGTCTGTCTGGAGTTATGCCTTTGAATCTCCAATTTTAAAGGATTACATTCCCAAGTAAGTGGAAAGGTAAAAGTGAGCAGAGCGTGCACTCGCTGAACTGACCCTTTAACCCCTACCGCCGTATCTGCCTAGCAATGGGGGACTGGACTATAACAGGAGAGCTGCCTGCTGAAAATAACCCTAAATGATATGCAGCATACGTGACTCACACCTCTACTCCACAGTGGAAAAAACACACAGGCACACATGCTGGGTAGGAAAAGGACACTGGCTTACATTAAGGAAAATAAAACCGGCCATTTAAATTTCTTCTGGCCTGCACAAACAGAAGAACCTGCAGAGATAGTTTTGTATATGTAAATTAAAACCTAAGCCCACAAAAACCCACTGGCATTGGAGTTTAGACAAAGACTAGATCTAATCCACTGGGAAACCAACCCCTTATGTGTTACAACTCAATGTCACAATTGCCTTCTGTGACATAACCGGGTCAGGAACCCAGTAGAGCTCCAAAGCAGTCCGTTATGCCCAGAGGATCAGATTCTGTCTAGCTCCCTGTTCCTATTCCCATCTTGGTGCACGCTTGGTGTTTCATTTCAGACAGAGGTAAAACTTCCCACCTTGGCTACGTCTATCACGCCAGTCTGCCATCAATCATTAAGGAGGCGTGGCGTTGGTGTCCCAGGCTACACTGCATGGGAACGGTAAGGTCACTGAGCTCACATTTACAGCATTGGTCACATCTTCCGCTCTTTCCATGTGCTGAGCCACAGGAAATCTAGCTGCGGTGACTCATATGGCTGAAGGTGCTACTATCATTTAGTTTAAATGGGAAGACCACCCAAATTCATGGTGCATGCTGCTATTACATCAGCCTTATTTTAGAAAGAAAGCGAGAGAAAAGGCACACGGTCTGGCAGCGTTTTACATTCCAATTTGCCTGGTGTGGTGAAGTGGAAGTTCTGGCTTCAACATTTAACACAACGTTTACAGGGTTGGTGCAACACAATACACAAAGAGCTCCATAAATGCAATCATATATTAATCAGGACAGAGCAGGCAGAGCAGGTGCAAATGACAGCAAAACTTTGATCACTGGATACTCTGTCACCTTTTATGCATTTTTAA
Organism: Hemigrammopetersius urotaenia; assembly: GCA_037974485.1. NCBI lineage: Eukaryota > Metazoa > Chordata > Actinopteri > Characiformes > Alestidae > Hemigrammopetersius > Hemigrammopetersius urotaenia. Next base: position 7,090,141 of record JBBPDC010000156.1, on the reverse strand, counting down.
GATTTAATCTCAAAGCATAAATGTACAAAACCTTCTCCTTACCTTTCCTCATTCTTAAAGACAAACTTCCTCAGCTTGAGGTCTCTGAGAACCAGGCCATTATCATGGCAGTGTGCCACGGCCGACACTATCTGATAGAAGAGTCTGGCAGCCTCCTCCTCTCGCAGCTTCTTGCAAGTGCGGACGAAGGAGTGCATGTCCCCATGGCTCCTCTCGAAGAAGACGTACGCCCGGGTGTCCCCCAGGAGAATTTCCACTATTTGGTTGATGTTTTGGTGGGCACCCAGCACAAAGTAGGCAGCTAAGGACTCTTGATATCGGCTGATATCAAATACCTGAGGAGAGAGACGAGAGCATTTCGCATTCAATTAGAACACAGGGCATCGATCCCAAGACCATTGGAGAGCTGTGCAAAGTTACTGTCTTCGGGGGCTCTGGTGCCGCCTGATATTGCTCTGAGAAACGTCAATTATCAAGTCACTTTTTCACCTCCAGAGAAGCTTCTGTGTTAGTGAGACAACGAGTTGTTCAGAGACAAAAGGACTGCAATCCATGCAGCATTGAGAGGCAGGGCATACACCTCTGCAGCAATTTTAAGCCTCCAAAACAGACATTGATCTTTGATGTTGCTTAGTAACAGACACAGAAAGGGAGGCCGGACAAATATAGCACAGTGGCAGTGGACATCGGAGGCCTGATTCTTATCAGGATATGGTCATTTGGGTTACTGCCCATATAAGTCCCTGTCTTTCTCGCACACCTCCCTGAGTGCACTTTTAACCTGCATGTAACCTACAAAAACAGGTGACCTCAGCCTGCTGCATTTGGTTACTGATGTAACTGCATGTATTGCAGTTTTATTACCTTCATAAAAAACAACCTCGTGGAAGTTACTTATTAAGAGGCAGTGCAGGTCCAAACACACTCAGATGTTCAGTTGGTCATGGTGAGGTCTGAGTTGGGCCATCGGACACTGTTACTCGCTCCTTTTGTCAAAGTTACATCAGGAAACATGATCAACAGACCATAGGCGAGGGCCAGGCGTTTGCTAAGCCTTTCCATTACTCAGACCTTCTCTATTACCAGCACCACAGAATATTCCAACACACGTTAAGTCGCTTGCTGAGCAATTTAGTCACACGTTACCCAGAGAACACACACAAAGTCAAGATTTTCCTGCCCATCAATATTCCCATTTGCCTGAATCATCCCAGTCCCATAATATGTTACATGCTTGTTTGCTTATATTGTATGGCAGGAATTGGCTTACCTTGCAGACAAGCTCTTCCCCACTGTGCAAGTGGGCGGCCCTGAAAACGTGGTCTCCCTCGAGCGGCTCCAACAAAAGGTAATTTCCAATGCACGAAATGCAGTGCGACGAGTCGGGGGTCTCTGGGGGGCTGGGGGATCCTAAATTGGGACTGAAGCTCTGGTTTGACTCTGTAGTCCTTAGGCAAGACAGCTCCTCGAATTCGTGCGCTTTGTGCCTCGATCTCCCATAACGCGAAATGTTAATGGGATTTGACCTCTGTATGTTCATGAGTGGTAGATGAGAGATGTCCTAAGGGAGAGGGGGGGGGGGTCGATTTCTGAGTCGGACCTGAGGGGGGGTGGCGAACTTGGGCTGCAGATACAAATGTGGCTATACTGCTGCAATACAAAAATACATAGGAAAAGTATGATCTAAGTCACTAATGCCTATTTGAAGACATTACTCTGTAACAAGCCCTCGTTTCAGCCGAATGAACAATGCAAGTACGACTTAGGTGAAGAGCAACTACCATGCAAAGACAGGACAGTTAGGGGTTATTTCTGCTTGGGTTTGGAAACAGAGTGTAATATTCCAGTTACAGCAACAAACAAAACAAAAACTATGTATCTGTTAAAAGGTCCGAGCTCTAGGTTGGATAGGATAACGAGTTGTGTGTGTTCAGCTGCAGTAGCTGCAGAAGAAGCCAACGGGAGCCCTTATTTAAAGCAGGCAAGTGCAAAAATGCTCGGAAAGGCTGCTGCTGCAGATTTTTCTTCTTGCTCCAGTGTGAGGGGAAATCACCAAGCAAAGGAGGAAAAAAAGGTGCTCGGAAAAGGCAGCAAGCCTAGGATCAGATTTCCTGAGAGAGGGCTCCGGTTTCCTCCAGCAGCAGCAGCAGCGGCCTTCTTCTTCTTCCTCCACAGATCATTTCCATGCAGCTCCTCTCGCCATGCAGTCTGCCTTAAATGGCAATGGAACCATTCGGAGTGTGGAGAGCCTAAAGAGCCTTGGAGCGTTCTTTGTGCTCGCACTTTTTTGGAGAGGTCGATGTCCTTGGCGACTTTTGCGTGTAATTCCTGCAGAATAGATGCGTTTTAGAGACGATCTGGATGGAGAAAGAAGGGACGGCCGACTCGCCCGGGCCTATCCCTTGATTTTAGCAAGACATCCTCTCCTGCAGGGTGCTGTGGCTGGCGCGGCTGGAAGTCACGTCCATTGATGGCGAGCAGAGACGCACATGCCCAGCCCAGTGGTGTGCGGTGCGCGGCGCGTGCTGGTGCGGGAGCAGACTGCTCTCGGCTCGCTCCGCTCTCCACGCACACGGCCAGCGCGCTTCCGCCCCGCCTCCGGTGACGTCACACCGACCCGCACCAGCCATTGGCGGGCTCCTCTTGACGTAGCCGCTCCCAGCGATTCCATTCTGCACGCGTTGGGCCTTGCGCAAGAGCCAGTCGTGCACTCACAAACATTTCGCAATTTTTTTTTATCGCAGTACAATAATGCTGTTTTTATGCACGAGTGATTTTTTTTACTGTGTGGCCCACAAGCGTGACCATGCATAATTACACTACTTCTCTCTTCTTTCAAACAATTTGAATGAATTGATTTGAATGACGGTAAATATATGAATGAAAATTTTAACACACACACACACACACACACACACACACACACACACACACACACACACACACACACACACACACACACA
>JBBPDC010000156.1:7074128-7085918 GCA_037974485.1 Hemigrammopetersius urotaenia | reverse complement strand
CACACACACACACACACACACACACACACACACACACACACACACACACACACACACACACACACATATATATAATTTATGTCATATGTCCATATACATTTATGACATATATACAAATATATGCAAATACATACATCTATATACATATATATGTGTGTGTGCATGTATGTGTATATATTTACTAAAAACGTTTATATACACTCTGCTTCATTAATTTATATGCATAATATAAATATATTTATGAAGAGGGAGTCCCTCACTCTCACTGATTTACATATGTATATGAACAAATGAAGAAAATGTAAAGATTCTCGTATGTAGAATATTTTTCATGAACAACAAAAACAACGCTTCAAACCTGTATCTATACAACTATATATATATTAGTGCTGGGAGATTCTTATCGCGCGATAAAAAAATATCGCCGTTCTGTAAATATAATAATTATAATATAATAGTCAATATTTGGACTGGAAAATGATTTTAAATTGTTTTTTGAGAATCAGTCCTTCCTTTAGGTAACATGAATGACCTTGGTCTGACCTTAAATTTGTCTGACTGTATATGGCTTTGGGGGTGTTAATTATGCAGATGAACAATTTACCAGCTTGCATTTATTTATGAACAGGTGACATTTACATTTACGGCATTTATCAGCTTTTATCCAAAGCGACTTCCATTCCTTAACTACAGGGGACAGTCACCCTGGAGCAACTCAGGGTTAAGGGTCTTGCTCAGGAACCCAGTGGTGGTGTGTTGAAGGTAGGATTCGAACCCATTACCTCTTGGTGAGTATCCTACCCACTACGCCACCACCACCCATAAGTCTAATGTAGTCTTATTAGATTAAAATATGAGCATTAATGCTGTTGGGTGAGGCCTATCATCTAACTTTGTTAAGCGAAATGTTTTACACATTCTGATACTGTACAGTTTACACTGCCTTTCATACAGTCAGTTTGCACATTCTCATTATTGCAAATTGTGATTTATATATTGTCCACTATTAATTTTTACTATACAGAGTAAACAAGTAAGAATGCCAGTGCACCCTTTGCAATATAGTTATTCTGGCTCTAAACAATAGAGTCTGTCTGTAGCAGATCTTGAGAAATTTCCAATGTATGTGCGTCCCGGAGAACAAGTGCCACAGGGTTTGAACCTGATGCAACAAACCAGGAGCCTACACATCAGCACTGGACCACTCTGTCAATGATTAATCCAGTCCTGGCTGCCCACACAGAGCAGAATGGAATTCAGGGCCAGATGGTTACTACCGCTCGTCTCAGATGTTAACAGTATTGTGAGGTCTAAGGATACTAAACCCTCTTCTGCATGAACAATCAAATGTGTGTCAGCAAAAATAACTGAGTGAAAATGAGTAAACACACTATAATTAAAGGCTTTGATGGACAGCCTTTCCTTGAGGCAGAGTAAATGAGAAACGAGAGATTTGAATCAAGGTGAGAAGATGCACGTTAAGAGAATTCAGACTACGCTTCATTTTTATGTCCCATCATAAGCAACAAAAGTAGACATAATTAAAGGGTGTTATCTTCAAACATCAGTCTATTTATGGGCTGTCTGTCTTTCCATCTCTCTGTCTGTCTATCTAGCCATCTGGGTTTTTTTATATTTATATGTTTTTAATAACTCTATAGTATCATAGTTGGGAATTAATGCAATGTAATAAACCAAACCCATGTGTACAAGCCTGTTATCATGCAATTATTTTGGTCATTTCTGTTGAGCACTGGGTTCATTTGCAATACTGTGAATTGTTTACTGTCTAACAGTATGAGCTGGAATGTTATTTCCAAGCACTTCTAAGCTGTGAATGTACTCATGTTTATACAATAAAAGGTAGTGTGACCTGGAAAAGTGTGTAAAGGGAGTGTGTGTGCTGAGGAAGTGTGGTATGTTTGTATATTAGTCAATACACAAAGTCCTTCATAGTGAGTGGTAGTGCATAGCGAGCTGTGAGGCATATTTATGTACCCCATTAGACAATCAATAATGGCTCTTTTTTTCTGATGAATGTTTCCAGTGTTGTGTTTATACATTTGCTCAGTTCAATGTGTACAGCCTCACTGTGTACAGCCCCACTGGCACATCGTTGGCCAGTTTCAATGCCATAAGGGTCTCACCATTACAAATCATATTCAACTTCAGGCCTTATCTGGGTCTGGGAAACCGGACATATGTTTGTGATGATTTTTCTATACATACTGTACCTGCAAATGTGTGCTCCTCCAGCACCTCCTGAACTGAAGTCCGTCTGCTCAGCCATGTTGGAGGAGGAGGAGGTGGAAGGTGAGGGAGAACAGGATTGAGCAATTCTCCTTTCTGGAATGTGGGGCGTCGGACGGAATGCACACAGCTGGATGAGAGACACAGAGGAGGCTGTTCATTCGGACCAGCTCCCTCCCCCTGACACAACATAAAACTCACAGTGTTTCTCCTGCGGGTTCATGGCCTCATTGTACCCACGCTTTATGAAAATGTATCTGTCACACAAAATGCTCTTTTTTTTTCAAAGCTCTGTTTCATAAGCAGCCGTCCACAGCTGTGAATCGAAAAGAGCGCCCACGTGCACCCCTCCCCTCCCCCACGTCTCCAACTTGACCAGTTCTATCCTGAAGTAGGTCAGCACTTTCCAGGTCTGGTTTGACCCATTTCAGAGGACTGGGTCCAAAATTACCCCCATGGATGATAACATGGACAGATGACAGCTGTTTAGGTGTAGCTTTATGATTACTTGCATCTCTAAGACACACCCAAAATTTAATTCAAAGACCTCGACAATTCTTAGAGACTAGCTTTCATTTTATACATGTGGAAAAAAAAGCACAGTAATATTTTCTGCCAGCTCCCTAAGAAATTTCTAATAAAAGGTTAGTTCTTTACTAGCACTGCTGCATAGGCACAGTTTTTGGTATTTGTAGATGAAGCATTTACTGTACATTTAAAGTTTTTAATTTATATTTAAACCTTAATTTTAGGTTTATAACAAACATATTTAAATGCATTCTACACTGCATGTAGCAGTTTTACAGGGATTCTTTCAGTAAAGAATCCTAGGATAGAATTTTTGATTTCCACTAGTTTCCATTTTAGCATTTTTAAACCTTGTTTTGAGCACAGCTTTAGAGGGCTAGTAGAGTGACTTTTTAAAATAAAATGTTTGAACCTTTTGTAAATCAAAACATGATTGGTGGATTCCACTGTCAGATCTTAATCATGTTGGTAGATAACCTAATGTTTAAGGTGTTCCGTTCAGCTCCTAACCGGCAGGACAATGGAAGAGCTCACTTTGCTGTATCTACCAATACAACTCTGACTGGATAGTTGTTTTAGTGGTGTTAAATGTTTTTGCTTTCAAATTGAACTCAAACAACAGAAGAAGTCATCTTTACCAGGAGTAACGTGTAATACAACCTCCTACCTTTTCTACCACCAAACAAATACCTTTCTGAACAACTATGCTATCATTTTCCCATAGGGTGGGTGCTCAAACTAGTGAAATCATATTTATTAAGTAATAATCTGGTACAAATTCCAACAAATATCCAAACTCAGGTCCTCTATCCAGCCCCTGAAAGCCAATGGAGCTTGCTCGGTTGTATCTACCTGTAACCTATATATCTTATGGGGAAATTTATTGATTTATTTTGGAGGGGTACTGCTACATTATTTACAGAGTTGTAATGCATCTCAAACACATTTTTATAGGCTACTTGGAAATTTCAAACAATAAACTAGTAAACTGATAGGGCTTCAATCAAATAAATATTGTTGCAACACAAAATATAACATCATTGGGTAAGAGCATGAATCTAAGCTAGTCTACAGTTGCACGTTGGTTGAGAGCTGAAAGTTGTAACCCAGAAATATCCTAGAAGTCTCCAAAGGTCAGTGTGGATGACTGAAATCTTAATCAGCACCTTCTAGCAATGCCACTCACTCCTCTCAGCACTGTAGCCTCTAGGAAAGTGGAAGAATTTTGTAGCCAGGATGAACAACAGTGGAGTCGGGCAATGTGCACTGACCTGCTCCCTGGTCCGGAAGACCAGAGAGGCATTACTCATTCACTTAGCCTCCACAATGAGAGGCCTTTTGAGGGTGATTCGAGGCATTTGTCCTTATACCCTCATGCAAAATGAACACAAGGGTCAAACCCTCTGCAAATAAAACAAGGCATAGAAAAGTGACACCGGCTAAGGGCATGCTTTTGCTGTTATTCAAACAAGATGACTGACTGAAAAGGCAAACAAGCCACCCAGCTCTGCTATATGACAAATACTCTCCCAACTTATTATGTCCTGGCACGCATCTACATTCTAAAATATAGAAGTTGGAAAATCATTTTTTGGCTTAAACCAATGGCACTAAAACTAAATAAAAACTGTAATTGTTGTGGATGCTCTACATTATGCAGAAGTTGTTCAGTCGTAAAAGGTTTATCTGGCTGTATCTACACGTATGGTCTGTTTTATCAGCTGCACCTACTATATAAATGCACTTTGTAGTTTACAATTACAGACTGGAGTCCATCTGTTGCTCTGCATCAATTGGTAGTCTCCTTTATCACTCGTCCCTCATCAGTTTTTGGCCACAAGATACTGCTGGCTGTATCCAGTTCACTCAAAGCAGAAACCTGGTTTCCTACAACAAGCTTGAAACCTCCCCGATTGTGTTATTTTTACACAGGCTAATGTAATTAATTATTTTATTTATTGTTATCATTTATTTGATGTACCATTTTTATTATAATAATTGTATACGTGATGTGATTAGAAATGGAAAGCAATTAGACCTGGGAGATATATACATATTGCAGATAATAATTATTTCTCAGAAGTTATTATGAGAATAAATAGACCTGTTTATCTGTCTAATGTTTCCTATTATTTCCTATTGTATGTTCAGAAGATATCTAGCTATCTCAGTTTACCTTGGAATTGTGTGACAGCAGTCACAATGCCTGGAGATACTAATGTAACTGTCTGCCTCCTTAAATTATTTACAATCACAGTACATGTAAAATTACACAGTAAATGAAAGCATGTGAGACATAGTGTGCATTTTTGAATTATGAGAAAAGCACATGTAATACATCACCAATAACACGCTTCATATAAACCCATCCAACAATTAAAGACGCTTTATATGAAGCATGAGTCCACTTATGACAAACACTTCTACTGGCCATCAAAACCAGCCAAACCATTATGTGCACTAAGCTACAGTGGGCAAGAAATAGATTTATGGATTTCTTACTGTTAATGACTTGATGTGCGAATGTAGACATTAACTTTGATATTTTAACCCATCCATAGAGTCATTTTTCAAGATTTTTTCAGACGCTTCAAATTAGGCTGTGTCGTGCTTGGCAGGAACTGCAGTTGAGACTGCAAAGAATGTCGATTGACTAAAATGCATCACTATTATTTTGTTATTTTGCTTGTTAGAGATGATACACGCTCACTGAAGTTCACATGGCCATTGCATTCCATATAAAACAGCTGTAGAGCTTCACTTCAGCAACTGCTAATTCTGCTGCCATGACAACGTGCTTCCATCCACTTGGGATCATGCCATGCAGGACCACAGAGAGAAGGCAGGGGAAATACACATGGATTTCTGGACAAAGATCTGGAACTGAATGTTCAGAAAACTTTAATGGCCCCAAAAATAACAAGTATGCTCCTGCAGGAATGCAGTCTGTCTGTCTGGTGTGTTCATGCCCCTTTTGATTATAATTTCATTGTGAGCCGCGCATGCCAGAACACTGTGTGCAACACAATTAATTAGGCTGAAGACACACTACAATACTGTGACACTTTGGGAATGCATCCTCCATCGCTGACCTGTCTCTGTCTGCTACAGAGACCGCATAGAGACACAGTTACACACCTGCGTATCTGGGTGACTCTCACTCCTTTGAAGCCTTGCTGCTGTGGCATTTCCTCTAAGAGTACAAGTGCACACCCTCGATTCAGTTGCAACCTACTGAGCACATGCTGCCAGTGATCTTTTACCTTTTTGCAGAATGCACTTCAAAGGAATCCCCCTTTCTCAAAATAAGCAAGTCTACAAATGTTTCAAAATAGACATTTTCCTTTATCTGTGACTACATTTTTTTTTTTTTACCGGTCATGTAAGATGTCACAAAGAATCTGCTCAGATTGACACACACAAGAAATCAAACAGAATATAGGAGGGAACAGAAAATGTAAATATAAACTAAAGTAGAGCAAGATTTACAATATCTCCAAAGAAAGAGAATGCACAGATATATTTCTATATACAGACCTTGGATCACCCGAGAAAAAAAAATTGCCACAACCACCATTTGTGACCTTTTTCGGAGATTTGATTTATGCTGTAGACCTCAAATTGCTCAGCATTTGAAATGGTTGACCATTATGTATTCAGGTCAGTGGTCTATGGCCTATGCTAATCATACTTGGAAATGAATGAGTGGGGAGTCTCTATGTGACGGCCCCCCTCTCTCTATGGTAACCACAAATCAGAGCCCCCACCCATGCCATTCCGATGAGTAAAGGTAAACAACGCTAACAATCACAGTACATACGGGTCTGACAGGCTTGTGCATTGCTCGACGCTTTAGAGTGGAGACAGAGACATGTTCACAATACAGAGCTCGATACAGATTCCATAAATGCCATTACAGCTGACGGCAATCAGCTCCGTTCTTGGTGAAATGGCCGACAGACCAAAATCACAAAATCAGAACATGCCTGTGGCATCTGGTGCTGCACTAAGCCAACTGCCGAGGCTGAAATTACAGCAACTCTACCACAACTACGATTAGGGGAGCGTGTCTCCACTGTAAGTATCTGCAATTTTCATACCTTAAAGAAATGTGCACCAAAATGCTCAAAAGTTTAGAGGGGAGAAACAAAGCAGTGCAGTATCTCAGTGTTCAAACTACTACAAGAATAAGGCAAGAGCCAAAAGTAACCCATCCTCACATTGTGAACATGACAGAGATACTCCCCAGCAATGATATCTAGTTAGAAAAGGCAGTCAAGAAGACATTACTAGTCTTAGATCAGGGCATTGGAGATCTAAAGCTAAGCTTACATCCATATTTCATGAAAGGTAGAATCTGTGAGAGCTTGTGAAAGTTTTCCTCCACAAGTGCTCTGTGATGTGATCTAACAGGTTGTCTAATGCGCAGATGAAAAGATTCCAGATCACTGCATATCACTGCTTAAAGTACTTCCTCTTGACATCCCATAAGAAGGAACTGACGGGAAGGTGTAAGCATTTTAGGTGTTCGTGTATTTAAATATACCATGCCGTTAAAATATACTATTGTCATTCAAACGACCTTCAAATCTGTGCAAATTGCATTTTCAGCAAAATCAAATCCAGCTCTCTTATCAAGCTGAGAGGATGATTATAAGACAATTAGTATTCCTGTCCAGTGTAAGATTGGATTCCTCACTCACAGAAAAATGGTGCGAAATTGCCACTGGGGCGGTCCTGTTAAAGGTACATTTGCATTAGTTAGGGAACAAATTTGCGCCATATTCTATTGCAATATTTCTTGCATGCATTTTCATTCCCTATGTTTGTCTGGATTCCTCGACTTTTATTGTACTTTTCTATTATTTCTATTTTTCTATACAAAATGTCCAGGTACAATAAGATAGAATAAGACAAACATGCATTTTCCCTTCAATAATTTCACTATAATTTTAAAAACATTATTGTCTCTTTAGGGGGAACCTTTACATTTCTTGTTCTTTGGATCTCATATACTGACAGTATAATTTTAAATATAGTACTAGAGGGATATACTCAGTGTCTTCCAACTGAAAAATATTTAATTTGATGGTTTTGATGTTGGATCCTGCTCTGCAACTGACATGATAATGGTCGCCCCCTGCTCTCCAACCAGCTTTGAAGTGCTCATTTATGCAATTGTCATTCCATCGGAATTTCCCCTTTCCGTGCCAACAGAGGAAGCAGCTTAATATCTTCCCCATCAGACTAAACTCACATATTCACACCACATTCCTCAGATCCACCTCACACCTGTCAGCATTACACTGACAAAAAGCCTCATTTGTCGATACGGAGCCTCGCTGCCAAGATATGGTCAAAACAACCTCTGAGGCACATTCATTGCTAGGCACAGTAGCATATCCAGAGACATAACACTGGGCCAAAGAAGCTCATAAAGTTAAAGAAAATGCTTTTTTTTTTTCCAATGCAGCTTTTATTGGTACAAGCCGCTTATTGTTTGTGGATCTAGAAAAAAAAACGTGGTGCAATCAAAATCCCATAAAGCTTTAAGGACACACAATGTTATTACTTTGATATGGCTGGTGTCCCTGCGCTAGGGACTAAAGCAGATGGATTTCAGAAAGCCTGGATTGTGTGCACGACTGTGTGCTGTGTGCGGGCAGTGACCAAAGTGAATAAAGTAATAGAGGGGTAGCCCAACTCAGCATGGATCAGCAGTTACAGTTTAGAGCCCAGTATCTATTCTGCAAGGGCTTCTGTGGTAAAAAAAAAACAACAACATAGAAAGACAATAAAATGCAGCGAGGTTACACACAGTAAACACACTCGGCCTGTTATTTAGTTTCGCTGAGGCCATAGCCGCATTGATTTTGTTTGAAGAAAAAGTATTGTGCTGACACTTTCAGGAACTTCGTAGCGAGCAAAAGCTTTGATTGTCTCTCTGGGGAATTACAAGCCCATATTCTTTTGCAACACTGTGTTCTTCCACGTTTTAGTGCAACACTATGTAAACATAATTATCACCACTACAATAAATAATAAGAACAATAGTGATGGCAACATAATAACTAAGCCAGCATAATTACACTGCCAGCCCTGGCTTCCTCTTCGGCTGTTGTTCGTGTGACTAAGGCCTAAAATTGCTACCAGTCGACATCAGATCAGCAGCAATGTGTTTGGTGCCAAAGCCAATGGGTATACCAGCAGTTTGACACAAAACAGTTTGAGGAGCGGCAATACGAGAGGGTTAGAGAAGCAAGATATTGCAGACTGTTGCCAGGGCAATCATATTAGAATATGAATAGACATTTTCAATAGACTCCGGATGTATTATGTACACATGCAACACAATACTAGATCACTGATCTAAAGCATTCTGTAAGTTATTCTACTAGTCAGGCCACATACACTGTGGACTGACAATGTGCATTGTTAATGATACAATGGCTTCTATGAGCTCAATAGAAGTGGAAGTTACAGGACTAATAGTATACCATGTAGACACAGAATGACAGAGTGCAGGAACAGAACTCCTGCTTCTAAAAAGCACTGAGGGTGTGAAGCTGACTCAGAACTAAACCAGTCACTCACAAACAAACTAGACCACCCAAACACAGCTGGACAACATGAACATACATAGTTTATACTAGACGTGTGTAATGGCGTCAGTGAATGTTTGCAACATGTCTGCAATACATGGCACTTCCCAACATCATTAATGAAAGATCATAGCATTGAAACAACGATCAGAATCCTAAACACATCGACAGCATCATGACTTATATAGAGCTGTTTTTAAACCGCCACAGTAAAATAATTTTTTGACTGTTTTAGAGAAAGCAAATAATCCATAACTGTCTAATCATTGTTTTTATGCTGTTGCTAGGCTACATGGTGCTTATGCCTGAGTCAAATGGCTTACACCTGCTCCAAAAGAAGCATTTTACACAATGCATTGTTGAAATCTTGTTGTTTATCATTTAATTAAATTAAAAAAACGCTATGCACTGTTGGTTAGAAATGAGAAATGAACATGTGAAATGAATGCACGTGTTTTTGATTCTGAGAATATTTGGTTCTCAATGTATGTTAATGTTGATTTTGAGGAAAACAAGAATAGGCCTCAGAACTGCACACAGACAGAGAACTCAGAGAGGATGCAACGATTGTGTGAATTTTGTCATTAATTAAAAGGAAATAGCCATTTGGAACTTCTTGGTAGATTTTACTGGTGATATATATGACATGACTTGATTGCGGAAAGCGTGGGTGTAGCTAAAGCTTCACTGAAAGTATTCTAAGAAAAAAATGTAGTTGGGAACTGACTACATACACTAAATGCACACACACACACACACACACACACACACACACACACACACACACACACACACATAGATGGCGATATCACATGCGATAAGTGAGTGAAAACTTAGCCTTTATAGAGTTAATGTTTTTCTGCTTTGGGTTTGCTGGCTCCAGACGCTGACTAGTCTATACAGAAAAAAAATTAAATGCAATATTTCCATTCCAACATGTTTTTTTTTAAAGAATTTACTAAAGCATTTAATGCCTCCCATAAAACATTTGAACCATTGAACATTGTTGAAAAAAAATCTGAAAATGTTTTTAATAATTTTAAAAATCTTAAATAAATGTAAACATAATTTAAATTATAGCAAGTTCTTAGACAAAAAAAAAATAGCAAAAGGAACAATCTATAACAGCAGCACAGAAGATGAAGAAACTGCTCAGTGATTTTTTTGCCCTCTTCTCTGTGGCACTGGGTGAAGAGCTTTGGAAAAAAACACAATTTATTGCAGTTCAGCTAATAAATGCGATATGTATATTTTTTTTCACGATATATATATTGTGCATGTTATCGTGATGACGGTAAATTTGCGATATACTAGGCAGCCCTAACAGGAAACTTAGTTTAGGGAGAAGGCTTGTCGCCGAACGTCCAAGCAGCAAAAGAAGTTTGCATACAACCCAAAGCCATTGCCTCTCACCATCACCAGAAATGAGGAGGATGAGTCTCATCAAGGACAGTAACATCACCGTTATCCTTTCAAGGGACAATGGTAAAAAGTTGACACTACTTAGTGACAAATACTTGAAACAAGGGCCTGAATCAAGAAAAAGATGATACACTGTCTGATGGTGTTAGAACAGGACAATACTACCGAGAGAGCTGTACCTACACTGTGCAGTTTACCATAGATAAATAAACAGGATGAGCCATTACAACTAACAGTGTGTACAGTTTTCATAGTGACCTATAGCCTCTCCAGTTTTCTAGTATCCATTCTTAACTCACTGGTAGGCAGTAATAAATATCATATTCAGAACACTATGGATTTTGATAAGATGATGTTCCTGTTGCTGAAGAAGTGGAGGTAGCCTGAAAGAGATGTGATTGGACAAGCTCTGTGTCTGTATAGAAATGAACGTATGAGCCACCGTATTTGCTTTATGAGCTGGTCACTGGCCAATTTCTGTATTTGTATTTATTTATCAAGTGTTTCCATGTAATTGGATGAAAAATATAGGCCTATAGTAGCTAAACTACTTGTCCATTTGCCCGTTTGATATTATCTTATTATTTATCAACTGTCATTTCATGCAAAAAAGGTGAATTGAGTTATGATAGAAAGGAATGCATAGCCAAAGACTGATCCAGGTGCCCACGATGATGCATGTACAGTCGTGGCCAAAAGTTTTGAGAATGGCACAAATATTAGTTTTCACAAAGTTTGCTGCCAAACTGCTTTTAGATATTTTGTTTCAGTTGTTTCTGTGATTTACTGAAATATAATTACAAGCACTTCATACGTTTCAAAAGGCTTTATCAACAATTACATGACATTTATGCAAAGTCTTTGCAGTGTTGGCCCTTCTTTTTCAGGACCTCTGCATGGGCATGCTCTCAAATCAACTTCTGGGCCAAATCCTGACTGATAGCAACCCATTCTTTCATAATCACTTCTTGGAGTTTGTCAGAATTAG